>JBBMFX010426998.1:0-17578 GCA_037832545.1 Rhabdalestes septentrionalis
CATCAGTTACTTGTTATAATACTCGCAAAACTTAGTTGATTGGAGAAATCACTGATAATTAATATGTATTTTAACAACAATCCTGGTGTGATGTATGTGATATGAAAATGTTTTTTAAATGTGCACCGCTGCTCGCTCCTGCTTATGAAAGAAGCTGCTTGTGGGCGCATTGTCAACACTTCCATGTCCCAGGTGTCCATATTATAGCCTTAAACAATGCGAGAATGACTACAGACCAGGTTTTTCTGGTCAGTGGCGAAATGACTTTCACTTCTCAGCACTTCTCAGTGCTGAAAACATTTAAAGTACTAACAGTTCCTATTTGTTCCTGGTGGTAAACTTTATGCCAGTTCCTATTAGGAAGCGATTTACAGCTTAGCTGAAAATAAATAGAGCTAATAAAGATAATTAATCTTGTACTTTATTAGGGAGGACATTGATGATAGACAGATTGGCAGTAATAATGTGGAATAGTTCATGTGCAATAGTATCATCTTGTGCATTGTCACTATTATGTGTAGTACAGACTTGGTACCGACTATTTCAGCAGTAATATTATTCATTTCTCTATAGTATTTATATCTACTTCTCGCAGTTACCACAATATTTTGTATAGTGTATTTAGTACTAAACATTTTCTGGAGAGTTTATTTCGATTTTATTTGACTTATAACCACTGAATGGCCTAGTGGTTAGGGCGTTGGTCCTGCAATCAAAAGGTTGGGGGTTCCAATAATAACTGCTAGTGTCACCACTGAGTTACCCTTGACCAAGGTACTGTCACCACACACTGCCTGCCAGGCGCCTCGTTGGCAGCAGCCCCCTGCTTCACTTGGGGAATGCGTTAAATCCACAGGAAGAATGTCAGTGTATGTTGTACTTGTATGACTGTGCATGTGACAGATAAAGAATTGTACTTTTTTATTTTATGGTCTTTGTGTCTCTATGTATCTGTGCAGTCGTAGTATTAGCAATTTGCTCCAAAAAAGGATTTCTAGTTCTGATTACGATAATGTGCAGTAATAATTTGAAATCTGATTATCTGACCTTAATAGATGCAGTCTGTCAACACTGCCATTTACAAATTCTCCTGGAGTCAGTGGCGTAACGATAGCAGGTTCAGCAGGTGCAGTCGCACACGGGCCCATGATCTCTCGGGACCTGTCACGACCCCAGACCCGCCACCTTTAAAAAATCCTCAGCAATAAAAATCCAACCATCAAATAGAAACGTGTAGAATCCAGGTCTGCAGCACTTTGCAGAAAGCTCCAGTAAAAAGGGGCGGAGCGAAGCAGAGACGCGTAACTGCCATGAAGCTCCTTCAGCCCCAAGATGCGAAATCTCAGGCTATTTCGTTTTGCTGCAGAAATTACAGCAGCAGCACGTAGTTCAGTATTTTTGGATTTATAATTGCAATCTATATAAACTACCTCTGTGCTTCTGGTTCTGTGCAAAGAGGATTGTAGTCGCCCTTAATGTGTATTGCATGTATCAGAGCTGAAACATCCTCGGGATAAATTTTAAACTGTGTAAGGGCCCGGATCGAATTTTCGCACCTATTCCGATGACTATGTTGTTACGCCACTGCCTGGAATATCCCGGCATTGTTTAGTGTAAAAGGACCACCATCTTCAACATGTTGGCTAATAGTCAAAGCCCTGATATGTTAAATAAGACGAAAGAGGCAAAATAATACTAAACTGTCCTATACAGAGAAAATGGACTGGGATGTGTAAATATTGATATATGAATTTTTGCTTTTATCTCAGAACAAAAGGCTGCAACATGACCTGATAAGAGTGAAAAATGGGCCAGTTCCAAGTTAACAATAGGACTTACAGTGTCCATGATGCAATCACCACTCTAATGGAGCCCTAAAAGCTACTTGAGGGCTGATTTGAAAGAAGATTGTCAGCAAGAATGGGCCAGAATATCTATTCTTGGTGGAGAAAGACAGAATCAACATATACTGAATGTCTTAGGCTGCATTAGACAAGAGCTACAATACAAAATCTCCAATTTATTTCCAAGTGTTGATATTTCTTGCAACTGTATTTTGGATATTGTAGTAAATGTGCAGATAATTTTTCCACTCAGTATATATTGTGCATAAGATACAGCTTTTATTGGTGCTCTTTGTACAATTTTTTCAAATAACTCATTTTATAACACATTTTAAGATATGACAATTTACAGAGTCCTGTTGTCCAGGGAATGTGTGAACGACTACATTGATACCGAGCTTCAGTACAAAAGAAATCATTCAAATGTGTGATTGATGGTATTCAGTCTGTCTGCTGTATTAGAAGGCATGCGGTCTGGCTATAGTTGGGTTCTGATGGACTCAGGTAAAATAAAGAAAGCGACAGACAAACATGAGCCGTTCAATCTACTAACCAAGCTGATACTACAAGGCTGTTGTGTTTTTAGATTTAGATTTAAAAATGATGACCATTACAAAACAGCACTGAACATCAAGAATGGAGTAAAAGTATATTAAGGCTATTCTAAATACATATTTAATCTCTTTGTCCAGCATATTCAAGTAACTCAAGACTACAAACTGCTTTCATGTCAAACCCCATAACATTTTTGACGCTTTGTCAGGACTAACAGAGACCATTTAGTGCATCACTCCACAGCGATTATTAGAACAAGATTATAATTTATGTAACAAACAATAAAAACCCATCATGAAATGTTTGCATTAGATGTTCACATAGTATCAAGTTACAATATTCCAGCATGTTGACAGTCATGATAAGTGTAGGAGATTCAATGCAAAACCTGTATTGAAAAGTTTTTATATTACAGACAGTTACCATTGATCAAACATTTGCTCACTGATGGAGGACAAAACATTTGATATTTGAACTTCTGCAAAGGTTTATGATTCTATTCCTATTCAAACCTGTAAAAAGGCTTGGTATTATTATGGGGTATATCATCACAACCAGAACAAAACCTATACATCTTTCTTAACATCAAGTACAGGCAGAGGCTTCGGAAGCAATTTTTATGTGAGGGGGATGCGTGGGGGCAGGGTTTGTGCATGTGGGGGCGGGGTTTATGCATTGGGGCGGGGTTCTTCGGTTTAGTGGAGTGGATTCTTTTGCAAAAGATTTAAGATTCAACAGCGCTGGGTGAACTAAATATTTATATTAAATGAATAGGGTCCAAACGAATAATTATAAATAGTATAAATAGCGGCGTAGCACCAAATGGGCCCTATGCACAAGCAGTGCCCATGGGCCCCCTGTAAGCTCGAGGTTCACAACTACCTACAACCTCAGGGGTCCTCCCCCCACTTGGGGCCCCGGTCCCATTTTCATCCAACTACGACACCCCTGATTATGAAATGTGAAGGGGACAGTTTATTAAACCTCCTTTTCCTGCTGTTCCTTGCCCTACCTCAATTTATAATCACTTTTTGTGCAGCTTTGTGCTTCATGTACATAGTGGATTTCTATGTGCCTGTGACTGATTGTACTCATCAGATTGTTTCTGGTTTCTCTTATAAGTCTTTGCATTTTTTTGGTAGTTGTTACTTAATTTCTTACTCCAGAAATATTATTCTGACTTCATAGACATAATCCCACTCTTTAATACTGACACAAAGTTTGTTTCCTGTCAACATGGACCGTAATCAACACGACACACAGGTACACTCTGCCGCCTTGTGTTAGTCCTCGTTATGCCAAAATACTTTTTTATGCCTTAGGTTACTAACTTATGTTCTTATTATGTCTTTATTTATGAGTTAAAAAGTAATTTTTCTATTGGTCCATTTATCATAAAATGTTGACACAAAGTAAAGGACATGCAGCATTTTTAAATAATGTTAAAACATGAGGTTTTGTTCTGACAGTGACAATATAAAATACTGGTTTCATGGAACTCATACTGACTAATTAAGGTCTCGTTATTTGTTCAGTAAAGCCCAGATTAGACACTTCTAAACAGAATTTTTGTTATGCATTAAGTTTTATTTTTTATTCCATAGGATGTCGGTTTGGTTGGTTATGTAACTCAATCCAGCACATTCAAGAAATATGATTTTAATATATTTAATTTACCGTAAAGCTTGAATTAACCACCTAAAATATCTCCAGTGTGTAACTGGCAGTGTGTAAGTGACTTCTCTTTATCGCGTAGCATTAATCCAATTGGCTTCAAAAGTTATATTTATAAAACACTGAGGATAGTAAGATGTAGGTTTAAATGATCACTTCATGCTCAGTATTTTGCATACCGTCTTTAAGGGTTTATTACACATTATTCCACCTAATATTGCAACTTTTGAAGATTTTCACATGACCAACATCCAATTATGTAGCAATCCAGGCCATAGTATAAGTCATAAAGCTTAATGGAAAGTGAACAAACCTTGGGCTTTGAATACAATATTTTAATCAAGTAATAAGACCTCAATTACCTTTCTTAGGTGTTAACGAAATATCAAAGGAACCTAATACGAACCGTCTATTCAACATAAATCCGGATGTGAGGTATTTTCATTGGTTTAAGGTGGATATACTCTAAAGTAAGAAAGAGAAATAAAGCATTTGACACACAGTAATCAGAGGATCTGTTGGCTTTGCTCGCACAGATTGCTGGTAGAAGATCTTCTATTCACAGCAAAACACAGCTGCTATTTTTCAGGTATGGCAAAGAAACCACAGTGACCATTTCACCTCATATAAAACAGAAAAAAACTCAAAGTTCAGGGTCCTTGGCCACTGTGATGTATATGTAGGGATGCTTAATGCATTCTTTCAGCCTCCAGAAAGCAAAGTTTCAGTTCAAGATAGCTGACCATCTCCATGACCTAGCTAATCCTCTTGTGATACAATCAAATGCAATCAAATCCACACAGAAATGTTCCAACATTCAGAACAAAAAGTCTTTACAGAAGAGCAGAGGGTGCAACTGCATCAAAGAGTGGCTGAGCTCCCTGTTAACAGCCTTGATTTCACAATTGGTTGGAAAAGGTGTCCACAAACTTTTGAACACATTGTGTCAATACATGGGCAACTTACTCGATTTCACTCAGAAAACATCCCCAGAGCATGAGTAGGTCCTCGATTTGTTGCATTTCCTCTGTGATGTTCCTTTGTGCCGTAATGTCATTAGACAGTAAACACAAGGTGGCGCATTAATCCTGTTAAAATCTACAGGCTGGTGGATCCAAGCTCCTGTGTTTCTCGTTTGATAAATTGCTCCAGTAAAAGGACACACTCATTGCAAGCTAGAAAAATGTGAATGTTTCTGTTCAAGGAAAAATGTTTAATATTATAGACAAATTATTTTAAAGAGTAATTTCCCGATGTCCCATATTATTAATAGACCTACGGTATGAACATGGTGATGCAATTTCCCTTTGAGAAGAAAGGCAACATATACACAGGAGTCAATTTCAGAGGTAATGTGTGCTAAAGCTTGAGGTTTTCCATCAATACTGTACGCTGTTAGTGGGCTGGGTGAATCTCCCAATAGTGTCCCTCTGTTTTTCCTTCTGAATGGCCCGGAGAAGGCTGAACACCACAGTGGCCAGAGTGTTCCGCCCTCCGCTGTGATTGATTGCCCCCCCGTCGGCTGTAGACCTGGTTCTATTTCTGTGGCCCCGGTTGTTGTTGATGAAGTAGGTCCGTAAACGTCCCTGACGCTCACTCACTCCCTTTATGAAGATCTCGCCGCGCAGTTCCAGAACAAAGCCCCAGTTCGAGAGGATTTTCTGGGTGGGCTCGGGTACCTGGATCCTCCCGCTGACGCCTGTGCTGTCCATGCGGCTCGCCAGGTTCACCGTCATCCCCCAGATATCATACTGAGGCTTAGCTGCACCAATCACGCCCGCAACTACAGGCCCGTGTGCAATACCTGGTGCATAACATTAGAAAAGAATGGCATCAGCTATTGAAAGGCCCGAGAAGAAATGTATATAATACTGTGCAATATTAGGCTCCTGTGCAAACTCTTTAAAACCATTTGTCTGAGCAGTGAGGGAATTTCCGCCAGCAAATCCACAAGTTACCATTAGAATAAATGCAAACAAACAAAAAATGTATCGCAAGATTTGTTTTGTTTCTAAAATGTATTTGAAGTTTTTATAGCTGGCAAGGAGAACACAGGATCAGTTCCAAATTTCAGCTGTCTCAAGCACTTATTTTTTAAAACTCTAGATTCAATCTAAAGCCAAATCAAGTATCAGAACTTCCATGTAATACTGGGCTTCCATGAGGAGAGATCTGAAGATGATTAAGCAAACACATAGACACATATAAACCCACTACTTACAGTATACCTGTTATTTGTATACATTTGAATGTTAGCATTTAAAAGCATACACATGAGGCTAAACAGGCTTTCACATGGTGAAGCCATTGTGTTCATGTGTATGTATACCAATGGAACACTTTACTAGGCACAAAAAAGGAAATTTAATGTCTAAAGCCTTACCGACTCGAAGCTGGAAGTTGTTGGAGGTGTGTTTGTTGATTCTTCTCAGGGTTTCCTGCATCGCCATTGCAAAAAGCACCAGTTCACTCAGATGATGCCAGTTACTTCCACCATGGGTCTGAAGAGCAAGTGTTATTTACATTTACAAGTACGGCACTTTTATCCAAAGCAATCCATTCCCTAACTACAGGGGACAGTCTCAATGGAGCAACCTGGGGTTAAGGGTCTTGCCCAGGAATCCAGTGGTGGGATGCTGAAGGTAGGATTCAAACCCATGACCCTTCATCCAGAGGCATGTATCCTACACCCTGAGCCACCTCCACCATGTGTTATCATATGCATCACTAAACATCTTGCATTTTATTTCTCCTCTTGTTCATAAAAAAAAAAATTTGACAATTTTTGTTGGCAGCTCACGTTCCATTTATGGACTGTGTGGACGAGGAAATATTCTAGGGAAAAAAATTACATCTCTGGACTTTACTACTTCAAAAAATAAAAAAATTAAATAAAATTGGAAGAGAAACATAAAATCATGCTAAACTTGTTGTCCTTGCAAACACAAAACTATTTAGACTGAATACATAAGAATCACTAACCTGCTTATCAGGTGATAAGCCAGACGCTGCCATGTAGCAGCTTCCAATGGTTTTGATTTTCTCAATATCCAAGAAGTATGTCTCTTCCAGTAGCTGTCTCCGGGAAAGAGTCAGGGTTTGACAGAGAGAGGGGAAAATAATTAGAGCCAAGCAGATGCAACGTAATAGCTCATAATTTCTCCGAGACATCACTTCTCCTTCCAAACTGAGCTATGGAAGCTCTATTGGCCTTTGGTTATAATCAGATTTGCATGTGGACAGAATGGGCTCACTCATGTAATGTTATTTGATTTAATAAGCTATGATTTCCACTTATCAATGGAGTTAAATTTGGTAAGCTGTCTCTTGTGTGAGATTATATTTATGATGCGTCTGTGAAATTTATAAACTTTACTGAAGCATGGCTGTATTGTGTATAGACTGTAGTGTATTGTCTCAGATTTACATCCCATTCACACTATACTTTGCTGTATTGTATATTTACTGCATTAGCTCAGATGTATATATATATTCTCACTGTGCTGTTATATCTTAACAATATCTGATTCTTATCGTTTCCATCATTCCTTCCACTTTAATGCGGCTCCTGTGCAATAAACATAATTATAATGCAATGATAATAATTCTGGAATGTTTATTACTTGATCACACAACACTGTTCTCTTACATTAAATGTGATAACTTTTATCATGACCTGCACGTTGTTGACTGTTGTTGACTGTTGTTCCATGGCCAATAGAGAAACGTTGTTTCACCACAATATGTTCACAGCTACTGATCACAATAGAGAAGCCTTGAACCTTGAAACTACATGAAGTGCACTGTGGTGTGTACATTTTCCAAACTCACCTCATCAAAGTCAGCAATAATGTCATTGAGAAGCCTGAGACTTTCTACTCCTTCCTGTTTAATCTCTTTTTGCTCATAGTAGTCATTGAAGCCAGCGATGGTGGCAAACATCACCCCGACTTCATCGTAAGACTGAGCATACAACTCCTGTAGAAAGAGATAAACAAATACTTTTTAAAAAGGAATGGGAAGCCTACTGGTATTCCATCTTCCTTGTAGAGATACATGACTGTGCAAAAGTCTTAGACACCTGAGAAAATGGTTTTTTTATTAAGTTTAGTTGTAAAGTGACCATCAGTCATTCATGGACATACCACACCACTCATTGTGAGCCGTGTGAGATTCGTTCTCTGCATTAAACCGATTCACCAAGTGAAGCAGTGGGCAGCCAGGAACACAGCGCCTGGTAGTGATGCGCGGGTCGGGTATTTTTCCAACCCGCGGGTCCCGCTTTTATGAAATTATTTGGCCCGCCCCAGCCCGCCCCGCACCACTGTATCTATTTTTACAATACTGTTGGACTTCCACAAGAACACACTGATATACTGAACATAAAATCACTGTTCACTGTATATTTGTTATATATGTTCAATGTACATAATGTTATGTGTCTTTATTCTGATTTGATTTATTCTGCTGCATCCAATTGGCTTCTGCATATAACAACACATAGACCTTTATCATTCTATCTAACAGATATTCAAGGCAAGAGAGACTCACTACACGGGAGGTGTTCCCAATTAAGCAGGGAGTGAGTGTATATCTCATTTTTATACTATTGTGGCATCACATACATCATCGTTCTTGTTCCGGTCCAGAAAATGTCGGGCGACATGTGCAGGAAGGATGTTGTGGAGCAGACACTCATTGTGTTCCCTCAGCTCCCGCATGTCCTCCACTTCCTGCTGGGCCTGCAGACGCCACAAGAAATCCAGTCTTGCTGTGGCTTCCCACTGAACCAGGGCCAGAAATAACCAAGTAGAAGCAGTTTAGAACTTGCATTACATTTCAAAGATATGGTTCAATGAAAAATCTCATTTAGAATTTCATCTCCGCTAAATGAAATGGGCCAACTAAGGCATGTTTGTTGTCTGAAGGGGTTCTGATGCTGTATGACTCCCATAACCACCTACGAAACATAGTGACATACAGCGTCAGAAGTTACGGCTGTTTAAGGTCATTAAAGAAGGCAACTGTGCACCAATTCAAGCATGAGATTTGTGCCATGTGTGTAGAAGCCCCAGTGCTAAAATGTTGAAAAAGCAAACCTATGATCCAATAAACAGTACTAAGCAAAACTGTTATTCAAGTTTCTTATAGCCATTTTCTCAGTGTGTGATAAAGTGCCTTTTCTGCCAGTTAAAATGAGAATAAATACAAAGAAAGAGTTTTTTTTGGCTGGTGAGGTGAACACAGATTCTGTTCCAGATGCCTCCTCGCTTCCTCCAGCCGATGTTTGGATTTGTGAAACTCCATCAGCAGCACTTGGTTTAACTTAATGAAGGAGTGTTTGAGGTTTCTGATGGAAACTACAAGTAATACTGGACTTACTGCTCATCGGAACAGCTTTTAAATGTTATTTTTATAGTACTGTATGTTCACTGGTTGACTGTGAGGTAAAAATAAATTTTCACTGAGCTGTTCCTTTTAAATTAAAGTGAACAATTTATGAAATCTGGTTTGCACATGAATCAAAAGACGATGAGTGCAGCTTCATACCTGTCGGCCGTTGTAGAACACAGCTATTACAAACATGGCCATTAACAAAATACAGACGCCTTTTCTCCTTAGGTAGTGAGATCTAGAAATGACACACATCAGGACACGTGTTTCAACACTGAGAGGATTTCAGAGGACTTTAGATTTAGATTTATTGAATCTTTTTAGAAGAAGCCTACCTGGGCAGCTGCTCTTGCTCTTGTTGATTGACATAAAGAGCATGAAAGGCCACTTCGATGAAGTAAGTGTAGACAGTAACTACCAGTAACAGCACAGCCAGCTTCAGCAGAGAACTCAGTCTGAGAAACACCGCACAGCTGACCATAGATACAACTCCACTCAGGACGAAAAACTGCACAGTACAGAGGAGCGATACTCATGAAGACACTAAAAACATTCAGAAGACTTTAATGCCTTTATAATGTTATGGCTGAGGAGTTCGTCTCACCTCAGGATGAGTGCAGATGGTCAGACTGGGGTGCTCACTGTTCTCACCATTGTCCTCCACTTCTGTGTCCACAAAGTTACACCAAATCTTGGTGATTACAAGAGGACAATTGTTATGGCATGACATAAAATATCAACACGGCAACAACCTCTGATAGCTGATCATCTGTAAACCCATTAACATCATCTAAAAAAACACCAACAACCACGTGTTTGAACACCCGTGGTCAGCAATGTTGATTTTTGCAATTATGCACTCAAGTCACAATGCACAAACCAAAATGTTTTTTCCTTCTATTCTGCTAAATCTGTATTTAAGTTTATAGAAATATTTTCTATGATGAGGACTAATACTTGTTTTCATTTAGAAAACGAATATAAAATCATTTAATCAAGAGCACCTGCACTGAATACACTTCACTTATTTCCCTATGAAATGTCTTTAATTTACTTACTTGTAGAAATGACTGACTACTTTAAAGGTAAATATTTTTAAATGCAGTGCTTCATGTTTACATTTAAATTTCAGAATCAGAATCAGAAAACTTTAGAAAACTTTATTTGTCCCGGAGGAAATTTAAGAAACATGTCTTAATCCTTTCTTTTAGTCCAATTATCAGTAAAAAAATGTGTTTATATGTGACAACGTATGCAAAATATGTAAAGTGAGATTTTAGAGAATGGGGCATGGTGTGAATGGATGGACGTTGATGTGAATGGATGCTGGTTGATGGAGTTAGGCCTCACCATGTCAGCAGAAGCTATGCCAAAGTTGATGGCGATGGCTGTGATGGTGAGGAGGCTGCGCATGCTGTTGTTTTCATGGATCCAGCAGCAAACCTGCTGCAGGAGAAGAGGAGAATGCTTAATCTCCTCAGCCAGCACCATCACCAGCAGCAGCAGATAACCCAGCAGCACCAGGCTGAACTGGACCACGATGGGATACAACCTGTGGAGACAGGGTGGAATGAGGAGGGACGACAATGTGAAGGAAAAGATGAAGAAGAAAAAAACAGAAGGGGAATTGGAACCAGAAATTCTGGTTCCTGATTGGCTGGGCTAGCTACCTGGGTGCTGGGATGAGGGCCTGGACAGCCATGAGGAAGAGGAACATGATGAAGGAACACACCAGGTTGGTCTTAAAGGTTTCATCCCTAATTTGTGAGAACTGAGACATAGGATCAGGAAAAAGAAACATAATTAATGGTCCAAGCTATTAAGGACAATTACAGTTTCTGCCATAGATCAAACTAAATTAAATTCTCATTACGCAATTAAAGAACGCAGAAAGACATTTCTTTCAATTAATAGAAGACATTATATCAAATAACATCATCTGTGACTCAGCAAGTACCATAGATCACTGTAGATGTGATGTGTTTGTCTTTTATACAACCGTTCTATAAAATAAAGACCACAGTATAGCAAGACACTGAGAATTTCTCCTTCCACAATTCAGCAGAATATTTTTTTTCCCTGATAGAGTCATGAATGCTTGGCACTGACGTTTATGCTTGGAAGCATTATTGGCACTAAGGATTATTTGAATATTTTATTATAATCTCTAGCCTTTCATTTTCTCTCTAATTTTTTGTAACCATTTATAACAGTCTGACAGACGTTTCAGGGGCTCAATTCCACACTACAATGGAAGTTTTTATTTATAGTTGTTCACTTAACAACTTTCCAGAAATTACGAGAAAAATAAATGGATAATCGGTAAACACTATAAAACTTATGTCTGTATACACAGTATAACTCCCACTTTAACGTGAATCAGCAGTCGCTGTTTCATTCCACCGCAGATTATTTCTGAGAACCAAACTAATAATTTTTCAATGATACCAATGCACTAACACAGGAACCAGAGGCGAATCTCGTCAGTAGGCAGGGCAGGCAGCTGCTTGGGGCCCCCATACCACTAGATGGCGAACGAGAGCTGACTCTTTAAACTACTATCAAAAACTGGTTAGAAGGGGGCCCCCCAGTGACTTTTTGCTTGGGGCCCCTACGGACCCTAGGATCACCTCTGACAGGAACTGCAGGTATTTTTTGCTTTCGTGATATCCGCGCCTTATCTGCCACGCCCCCTTGCCTTTGTGCAGCATGAAGACGAGGGGGCGTGGCAGACAAGGCCTGGACATCACAGCTTTTTTCGTGACAATATCTTTGGTCTCATGCATTTTAGTGCTAAAAATAATCTGCTATTTGACGCAGCTGCATTTTTTGTTCATTTTGTTCTTCTTAAAGTCCTGTGTTCTTATTATTGTATATCAAATGAATGAATTACTATATTTACCTGCTTATACAAAAAAAAAGAATATGAGTGTGCATAAATTACAGTCCAGTCCATACAGGGGTAACATCACTATTTACATTCTAGCACTGCAGGTGTTCAGTGTAAACTGTACAGTCCGAATATGGGTATATCTTTAAATTTTCTTTAAGTGTAATGCATTAAGGTAAGTGTTTTGTGTGCATATGTGGGGGTATATTTAGGGTTAAAATCTTTAGGCATTTTTTTTTTACAGCACCACAACATCGCGGTTTTTCACTATATATGGATGCTCTTGGAATATACCCTCCGCGATTAGCGTGGATTTACTGTATATGTGATGACTCCTCCACACCTTCTCCTCGATGTGAGCATCCTTGAACGCTAATGCGGCCTCTGTGATGTGCTCCTGCCTCATGCGTTCACTGCTGCGTAGGTCGATTGCATGCTCAATCCGTTTATTAATCTCCTTGGAGTTTGAACGTCGGCTCCTTGAATTGGGCAGCTGGAGTAAGGAGCCGTTAGTGAATGAAGCCAAAATCTGTGAGAGTCAAATACCACCATCATCAGCATGATAGAGTTCATTCAGGTCTGCATCTGGGGCTGTTGTGTGGTTTTATCTCTCTCAGCCCCCTTGAGTTGTGTTGTTTGCCACACTAGTCAGGATTAGTATATAATGAAATTAAAGCATAATTATAGAATCCCATAACACTTTTTGGGGGTGAAATCACTCTTGATTCTTAATTTGCCTTCATCAGCATGTTTAGAAATGCAACCTCCAAAAAAACATGCATTTTATTACTTTAAAAAAAGCAAATCTTACACTATTCATTTCTACCATGTCCTGGAGGGGTATTGTTGCGTTCCAGGTGCTACTGTTTGTCTGGATCTTGGGAGGCTCCACCTCCACTGCGTCTGGCTCCTCCTCCTTGTGGCAGATTAGGAAAGTGTCAATGTTGTGTTTCCGCAGAAATTCATTACGTTCACAACCACGTCCGTCCTCGGTTTGGTAGTTCCCTTCCAGACATTCCAGAGTGGCCCGGGAGATGTGGATACGGCTGATAACAGAGGAGACAAGGGAGCTTGTGGTAAATTATGACATATTTAAGACAGGTTTATTGATTGGTGTAGCAAAATGCTATGTATGTTCCAGAAAAGGAATATACCCACAAAAATATGCAATCTATTAGTCTATGAATCACTTCATGATAAAGCTTTAAAAAGCAAAAACATTACAACATCCCTTGGAGACTTAACACACTAAAAATATGCATCTCATTAAACTTGCATCTCGTTGGAGCGACTGCCTAAGCGCTGGCTGTGAATTAAATCCCCCGAGATGCCGCACACATCCATGGCTCGGTGTCCAAGAGAGCTTGGCTAAAAAACGTATTTAGACATTGTATTTTTTGACTGCTTTGATGGCAAACAAATTTAAAGATAGACTGAGTAGATCTTACGCACTCTTTATTTATTCAACCCCATTACTTTGGAATTAACCTCCATGGCTCTGACTCCCAACCTTTTCCCTATAAATAATAGCTTAAGCTTTTGTTGTTCCACTTGTGATTAGTTAAGCTGGTTATTTCTTCTCATTTTATGCTAGACTCCATTTATACACATGGATAAGTACTGATGAAGATCTTATGCACTTCACTAACTGGGATTTGACCTAGTTAAGGACTTTGATCAGTCCATCTGTAAATCACTCTGCATCTCCACAGAGACTTGGACTTGACCAGGCGTTCTATATATGCAATTAGCTTACATTTGTATGATGTTTATATGGTTAAAAGTTTTATTACACTCAGTTTTATTTACACCACGTAACCCAGCACCGTCTCACTGATTTGTATTATTAGCTATTTTACACTCACCCTGGGATCCCCCCGGCCTCCAGCATGTTGGCAATGCCCACGTCCCAGGACCACACATCAAACTGCCACTTCTGTAGGCCCAGAACCCCACAAAGAACTGAGCCGGAGTGGATCCCAATCCGCATGTCCATGTCATGGTTCAGCTGCTTCCTGACATTCCTAAGCCAAAACAAAAGATGAAACCTTGATGTTGGATGTAAGTCCACTTAAGAGGAAACACTAACTGTCTTCAAAAGCTGGTAATAAATGCTGGAATAACATTTACAAAAGATACAATGCATCAATTCATCTAACCCTAATCAAGTTATAAAGAATTTGTGAGCCTGAACCAAGACTATAATGCATGTATTAGGTCTAACCAAACAACAAACTATGCATTGATTAGGCCTACCCTATCTACTCCCTGTCATACATGGGTATGTCTTCCTCGAACTACAGTCAATAATGCACATGCTCTGAACTACAGACCATGATGCATCAGCACATTTAATCCTAACTGCAGTCATTAATGCATAAGTATATCTACTCCTAACTACAGTTAATAATGCATGGATATATCTAACCCTAATTTAACCCATATTTAATCCTAACTATAGCCACTGAAGCTCTGGTATTTCTAATTTGAACTACATTTCATAATGAATGAACATAAAGCATATCTCTGGCTACAGTCAATAATGTACGAATTGGCATATCTGCCCTCTACAATACAGGGTAGATCTAAGATCTAACCCTACGTACCCCATGATGCATGAAACAGCATTTAATTAATGAGTTGGTCTAACCTCAAACACTCCCTGCAAAGCATGAGTTAGAATAATGAGTTAATTATGTGGTTACACTAACACCTTACAATGCAATTAGTCTAAACCTAAATGCACCCTGTGAAGTTAGTGAAAACCTAAACACCAGCTAAAATGGCTCATTCAGTCTACTGCAAAACACCCGCTATAATGCAAGCTATTGTAACCCTGACCACCCACACTATCAAATATAAAGCATGAGTCTATATGTACCGTATGGTGCCGATCATGGCCAGGCCCATTTCCACACAGCACCGCGCGTGAGCTCTCTGAGGCTCTGGTACACCAGACACACAGTAGTAACAGTCTCCCAGGATCTTTATCCTCAAGCAGTGGTGCTCCTGCACACACACACAACACACACACAACACACACACACACACACAAACATACACACACTAACATTTGTGATGGGAGTTTCATTTCAGTTTCCTGCCCCAATTCTCTCCAACTATGTTGATAAACTGATTGTCTGTGTCATTTGCTTTATTCTCCTCTCCTCCATGTACAATGATTAGAAAAGTCGACCTCATTCTCTCATCCCCTCCATATACAAAAACTTTCAAAACAGTAAGAGAGACAATACGTATGCTACTATTTCAGAATGTCCACACACATATAGCAATCCTACACAGTCTACAGGGAAAAAGTTCGAACGTTTATTTATATTGATGCAAATGTGTGATAAAACTTTTTATGAAAGGCTTCAAGTTTTGACATGCAAGTGAATTTGGGCATTCCACACAAAAGGTGATTTGACTGGAAAAAGCCCGTTTACAAGAACTGTCTCTTCAGAAGAGGTTCTCCTCAAAATTACCTTCACCTACAGATACAAAATGCTCAGAAATGGTCCTGCAGTACATAATACAGATACGGTGACATTATATTTATTTAAAGCGAGCTCTCCATCCTCACCTCAGCCAGGCGGTCAAAGCGACAGAAGAGCTCGTTGAGGGTGCACACCAGCTCCTGCGCAGACATGGTCATGGACAACAGAGTGAATCCCTTTATATCAGCAAACAGGATGCTGGGAGGAGAGGAAAAGAAAATTTTTTTAAAGAATAAAACAGTACTGTGCAAAACCATTGTTTTCAGTGTGGGAGAAAAATCTCTTTCTAGCAGCAAATTTAACATTAAAATAAATGCAAGCAAACAAGAAATCAGGATTAGTTTTCTATGTAAATTAGTTTTCTATTGATACTGTGTGAGCTGGTGAGGAGAACACAGGTTCGGTTCCAGATTCCTCCTCGGTTCCTCCAGCTGTTTTTTGGATTTGTGAAACTCCATCAGCAGCTCCTGATTTAATTTAATGAAGGACTGATTAAGTCAAACCAGGTTTTGGATGGAAACTAGAGTAATACTGGTCTTCCACAAGGAACACACTGATATGCTGAGCATAAAATCACTAGGTTACTTGTAATAATATTATATTTAACAGTACATTTTATTTAGTCATATTAATGTGAAAACAACACTAACCTGTTAGTCTAATGATGCACTGATCATCACTGGCACAGAGAGGGGGGGGGGTGGTTTGACTACCTGACATTAGTGTAGTGATGGATGTAGATCTTGTGGAACTGCTGAGGCAGAAGCTCGTTATCCATGGCCATCATATCAGACATCATCTCCAAGGCAACAAAGCGAGGCAGTATAGACATTACAAGCCGCTCCTGTCACGGAAAATCATTATTTACATTTAGAATGACATCTACTTCTCTCACTACCAGAACTGGGCATCGTTCAAAATGACCAGTACTATGATTTTGGTACCCAGTCCCGAATGTAACTTTTGACTTGAAAAAACACTTGATACTCGCTGTGGCTTAAAGCTGAAAGCTGAGTGTGAGGAGCTGCTTGGGTTTATATACTGATCACAACAGACTGCGGACTAATTAGGAAGTGCTGATGGTAATAATGTGTATAGAATTTATATCAGGCAGCCAATCACCAAGCTAAATTATAGAACAAACAGGTTTATTGATCTATTGATCCTCAAGGTTCTGGTCAGTGAGGAATTTAAAGGTGGTACTGAAATACATGGCATTTTTATTTACTCGAATAAATTAATTTGGTCACTACCACAAAAGTGATCAATTTTAATGCCCAGACGTATGTACTACCTGTTACTAACATACTCTCTCTTATATGTGAAAACACAAACACACACACACACACACACACACACCTTTATAGTGACAGACACGCTGTGTATATGCGGTTATATTAAGTGATTTGAGTGACACTGGTTGTAACATTCATTTTCTACATAATTCTACATAAATATAGATCCTCTTCTGCAGAAAACAACATTTGGCACATTATAACGTGCAATTTCTCTTAATGTGCTGATTTGTAATATTCTATACATTTAAATTACATGTTGTTTTATTTTATCCATTATGTCAGGGGTTGCCAACCACCGGTCCGCGGACCGGTACCGGGCCGGGGGTAATGTGGTACCGGTCCGCGGACAGCACAGAAAAACAAAAACTGATATCCTTAGTGAAAATAGTTTCTGATATTAAACCAATTCCTGACGAAATATAGGTT
>JBBMFX010427105.1:0-17578 GCA_037832545.1 Rhabdalestes septentrionalis
ACTCCCTCTTCCGCTCAGATCTGCAGAGTCCCTCTGTGTCTTCAAGACCCCCCTCTTCAAGGAGCACATTGGTGACTAACCAGTCCTCTCATTTATGTCTTTTATATCTTTTTCTATTTCTTTAAGAAAAACTTTGGGCCTGTACCCACTTAACTTTTTGTAATTTTTTGTGTATGAACCTCTGCCTTCTTTTCTTTGACAGGATTTGTTAAGGTGTTTATCTTAGCTGGTGTTAACTTTAAATGCAGGTGTTGATTTTAGTTTAGCTTTATAGGTTTGAAGAACAGACGTAGATGACTTAAGCACTGATGTGTGTCGGTGTGGATAAAGGCTGTAAATGTAAATGTGCAGTAAAGTACAAGTGACTTATTCTCCATGAGTTCATCTGTGCTGCCTCTTGATGGAACTACAACTTTCCTTCAAGCATTCGTTGCCAGGTTTCCATCCACTAAAGTCATGCTTAAACGGAAATGTCCCAAACGATTATGCAAATGAAGCATTAGGAGGTAGGAGTTGCTGCCAGCCCTGTAGAGAACAAAACTCTCTTTACATCTTTATGACACTTTTGAAAAACAGAGCGAGATTTTAAGTGAAACATCTTGCTATTGTTTGACTTCAGGCTTTATGTTACATCATGGAGGGAAGACGGAGCAGGCACCATGATGCTGAAAACTTCCAAAGTTAGCATGACTAGGAGAAAAACCTGAAAACATTTCTAGTTTTTAATGATTGCTTGCAGTGTTTTTTATTTTTTATTGATTTATTTATTTTATTATTATTATTTACTTTGTCTGTATGGATTTTGATAGTGTTAATGTAATGTAAAGTGCAATATGTATAAAATGTATTTATTATTATTATTATTATTATTATTATTATTATTATTATTATTATTATTATTATTATTATTATTATTTTATTATTATTATTATTATGAGCAGTACAGTGTCACAAACCACATAATGAAGTCCATTCGAGATTACTGAGCATCTTCACATGGTTGATTTAGCTTTACAGTACATCTGGTGGGAGTTGAGGTTCCTTCACTTGTTCGATATTTTTGCTTCGTAGC
Source organism: Rhabdalestes septentrionalis (assembly GCA_037832545.1). Lineage (NCBI taxonomy): Eukaryota > Metazoa > Chordata > Actinopteri > Characiformes > Alestidae > Rhabdalestes > Rhabdalestes septentrionalis. The sequence continues at coordinate 1,073 of JBBMFX010427105.1, forward strand.
TCTAATGCAAAACTACAGAAGAACTTCAGCTGGCCAATCCAATGCATTCATATCAAACAGGGAGATTCTGTCATTTTTAAATTGCATTTTAAGGCTCATGTGAAGAAGAACGCTCTCTTGTGACCTTATGAACTCAGTGCCTTTTAAGTCCAGTGTGTTCCTCACATCTACATCTGCATTCCCATCACGGTGTCCCCCAGGCACGGCCGCCCTGATAACTCACGGCTAATTAACTGGGTGGCTTTCTCTTCAGAGTGGCCGAGACAAAGACATGTGATGGAGGGTTTGTCTTATTAGCGAGGACACGGTGTATAATGTCATTCAGACCTCTCCTTTCACCTCGCAGACCAGGCTTCCTTGCAACATCTCCACCAGCTCCGAGATGAGAGCAGACCCTTCCACAGGGATAGTCAACGTAGACGTTAATTGGCCGTGATGTAGGAATACAAAGTAGCTACCCAGTCTCTCTCCACATCCACCCCTGAGATGAAAGGCACTTTCCAGTGGAGCTTCACTGCAGCACATTCCAGTCCTTCCATGCTTGGTAGGATTCATCTATTGTCTCCCTTCATCAGGACATCATAACGCAGGCATAAACACTGATAGTGTATTTATGGAATATTGAATGTTAATTTCTTTACCATATTGTCTGCAGCTATTGCATTTATTTTTATTGCATTAACACTGATTAACATAATCAAGTCATTCTGCGATACTGATCCTGGAACAGCAAACTAAATCTTCCCATACTGCAGTGTCAGTGATACACGTTATTTGTTACACTAGTGTTCTTTTCATTGCATTGTTTACTGACAGTATGAAATTCTTTCTCTGCATTTAACCCATTCACCAAGTGAAGCAGGGGGCTGCCACCAACGAGGGGCACCGGGGAGCGGAGTGTGGGGGCGGCACCAGCGGCGGACTGGGAATCTGTGAGTTTTGGAAAAGTCCAGATCGGCCGTTTGCTCTGGACCGAGACACAGACCTTTGGTGACACTAGCTGTCCTGGGATTCAAACACACAACCCTCTGATCTCAGGCCACCAGGTGCCCACTCTAATGGACATTATAGGACAGAGGCCTCTTTAAGAACATCATATGACAGTTCAGTGTATATCTACTTAACAGAAGTTTGATACAACCACAGCTGTGCTCTGTCTGCACACGGTTATGTCTGTTATGTCAGATATACCTGCGACACGGGCCTCTTTAATAAAGTTTTACACACATCATATATTTACTTTTTATGCTGCTTTTGGTTTCAGCATTTTAACACAATAACAGGAATCTATCCAAATACCACTGGATTCCAATTTTATAAATCATACACACTCCATCCAATATTACACCAATTCCATTTGTGTTTAACATATTTTTAATAACTTTAATAAAGTGGTTCAGGCACTCACCCTGCGATCAGAATGAGAATCCTAAGATTTCTAGTGACATTTCTGGAGTGCCCTTGAGTAAAGTAACGTCCCCCAGGGACGTCAGAAGCATTTTTTATGTGAGGGGGACACGTGTGGGCGGGGTTTGTGTGTGTGAGCAGAGTATGTGCGTGTGCAGGTGGCGTTCGGGTGCCGGCGGAGTTGCTGTATTTGTGCGGATCTCTGAATCTTTCGTAAAAGAATCCACTCCACTTAATGGATAGAAGAACACACACCACTGGAAATCCACTCCGGGTTTTCCTCCAACTCACCGCATACAAGTTAAAAGTGTGAACCGTCAGTGCAGAGACAGGCTGCTGGGATTTCCAGTGGTGTGTGTGCTTCTATCCAATAAGTGGATTGTTTTACAAAAGATTCAAGATTCAACAGTGCTGATAAACTCTTTGTTAAATATGGGGGGTTCCAAACCAATAATTATGAAATGTGAAGGGGACACGTCCCCTTCTGGTTGAATGGCTACGACGCCCATGAGGTCCTCACACACTGCTCCCCGGGCGCTGTGTTCCTGGCTGCCCACTGCTTCATTTGCTGAATGGGTTAAATGGGTTTAATACAGTGGAAGAACTTCATGCTGTTCACACTGTGTGCTGTGGTGTGTTCATGTAAACCTTTACTTACCTTTAAAACAGCCTAAATATCCGTGGACCTGATCTTCGGGGGTCTTAATACGGTCTTTATATTTTCAATACACGGGAAAGATGCTTATGAATTGGATTTGGAGTTTGTAATGCAGTCGGTAATCTGTAGCTTCAAATGGACATTTTTTATGTTACACACTTATTTCTGTATGTTTTTACATTGCCCACATCTGTCTTCATATGTCTGTAGACCAGGCTAACTCACTAGCTGCGGTTCTTATGGAGGTGTAGCATGAGTATGTTTCCAAATCTGTGTTTTGCAGCTAAATCTGGAAACGTGATTAAGCACAACGTCCAAACAAGGCAAAATATTTGAAAGCCGTGATGTTTTCGTGTGGGAGGACAGTGTTATGCACTTGATGCAGAGTAAGGCTTGCAAGCTCGGCTTGATGGTTCCTCATAAATATTCATGAAGGACCGAAAGCCGTTGATGTTTTTGTTGTCTCACCCACAGATGAGGCGTTGGAACTTATCTCGAGATAAATGCCTTTCTAATTGTACCTAAATAAATTTGAATGATGCTAAAACCAGTGAATACAATTTAATGTCATATATGGCGCTACACCACTGTTTACCATTTAACCCAAATTGTCTACATTGATATGATTTGTCTTGCTACTTGAGCATCTTGGTTATGGCCCTAAACTTTAGCTTGGAACCATCGGAGCTGTTTTCTCAGACTAAATGTACCATCAGTGTGGGCATAATACACTAAGTAACCATTTCTATATATTAGGGATCATTTTCAAATACTCCAACAGTCGCTGAAATATACTAAATTAGCAGTTTATGCAACAGTCATAATTTCAATTGAATTTTTTATTGTATGAATGTTTTTACTGGTGTTAATGAGACCAGTAATGCTTTACTACCACCAGTAAAGTGGCGACTTATAATAATACATGAGCACAGCACAGCACACAATGTGAACAATGTAAAATTCTGTCTCTGTACTTAACCCATTCGGCAAGTGAAGCAGAGGGCAGTCAATAAGCGCCCGGGGAGCAGTGTGGGGACAGTACCCTGCTTAAGGGAACCTCAGAGATGACACTAGCAGCATTGAGATTCGAACCCACAACCTTCTGACTGCAGGGGCAAGTCCCTAACCAAAAAGCTGCTTGCCAACTGCTAACAAAAGAAGAAGAAGAAGACCCCTGTTAAGTCTGTGTTATGCAGATAGATTAGATGCTACAGTACAATCAGAAGAAACACCAACATCAAAAGCCCAATATCCATCTCTACGATCTAAACCTGCATTTTTCTACTTGCACTTCTCATACCATGTCTCTCATTCAGGTCCAATTTCAGTCATATTTCGAAATCCGTAACAGTGTGAAAACATGGTTGGGATTTCAATGGAAAATGTTTGATTTACATAACTGGTATCCAACTGGAAATTTGTCTTCCTCAATGAATGAATCACTTCTAAATGTGTTTTAATGTGTTCAAATTTCCAGAATCAGGAAAGTATGAGAATTACAGGTAAAGAGATCATTTGTCATAAGTGAACACACCATAGCACACAGTGTGTAACTCTTTCTGTGTATTTCACCCATTCACCAAGTGAAGTAGCCCTCAGGGAGCAGTGTGTGGGGGCAGTACCTTACTCAAGCGGACATCAGTGGTGCAACTAGCAGTCCTGGGATTCATACCTATAACCTTATGGTCCCACTTCTTAACCATTAGCCTACCAGCGGTATGTGGATACTTTGATGAACTTTTCTATAAAGGAGACCTGTGTACCAGGCATAGAAATTCAGAGGACAGTGAAGGACAAAGACACCTAACTCACAACAGCAGTGTCCTCTGATGGCTCCTGCCCAGCTGCTAGGCATGGTGTGAGGATCTAGTGTGTAACATGGTGTGATCTGGGTATGATTCACCACTCTCCTGTTTCCCAGTATGAACACACTGCCTGTAATAGAGGTGATTATAACACAACACAATTCAAGACACACAACCTTAAATAATATTATCGGATTTGAGATATTATATTATATTATTATATTATTTATATACATTACTAAATTACACAAAGTAGACACATTTTACAAACCAAACACCAAACCACATTTTAGAAGTTTTATTTTAAATGTTAATTATCTAAAAGATTTTCAGCTTTATATAATAATAAAACTACAAAGTATATACAGCGCAGTTTTCTATGTACAGTCATATGCAAACACTTTAGCACCCCTGATCCAATGATGCACCAATTTCCAATGTGAAAATAAGTGTTTATACTCTACAGAGATTCTTCTGCATGATTTAATGCACTGAATTCAACATATAGGGAAAATGACATACAAGGTGGATTGTGAAAAATGTATGGCATGTGTTTGATGTTTTTTCCCAGTATGTTAAACTCAAATAAGTAGACACTGTGCAGAAAACATAATTTGAAAAGGGGCATTAACACGTTTGCATATAAAAATCACCACAGTCTGGTTGTTAAATTGAATCTGTTATACAGCTTCAAGAATTTTAGGTTCATCTAAAGCTCTTTTCATGTTTCAATATCTCTAATGTCTTTATATATATATTTATTTGAAAGATATGAAATTGCACAGGAGGACAAGCATATCGGCACTCACAACATTTACATATAACATTCATTGTATACATTAATATGAAACGGAACTGATGTAATATTAAAAAAACAAAAAACATTCCAAACCTCTGAATGACTGTTCACGAGTCTGAAGGCTGAGGAAGCTCCAAGCTCAGAAGGAAACATCCGAGTGAAGAAGGACGGTGTGTTCATGAGCTAACTCACTGGCTGGAAGATTTAAACTGAACCTCTAGTGACTCATCAATGCCTCTAGTGTGTCTTCTCAGAATGATACACAGTAATGAGGTGAAATGTCTGGAATAAAAGAAATGCTCAGGGCCAGCGACTCCATTACAAATCTGACAGAAATCGGAGGCCTCTGAGGTGCCGATACAGTGAACAGTGGTGACGGCAACATCACAGACGTCTTATTTTTACAATAATGAGTCACAGGCAAGTAAACACCATTCACTGAACACTCTGCTTGCTATTAAAGGTTCTCGACTGAGGACTTCTGTTTCAGAGATGAGTTAACAGAAAAGCATTCAGACGGACATTGGTAGAGGCAGCCATTAATTTCCAGGCCTATTGAGTGAAAGGATCCTATCGGGAACTTGCCAGGCACCAGTGTTGACAGCCCAGTGGGCTTTACAAATAATCTCTTCAATTAAAATCTAATTTGAGTGAAAAACTACTAAACTAACTCTCTAATGAACATGTGGCAGTGTGAGTTAACAGCAACCAAAATCAATATTTTGTCACACTGTGTTCAGGTAAAGACATGATTTCATTTCATTCTTTTGCTGTCATTGATATTCACAAGCCATGGTTACTAATAATGGTTTATTCTATCCATCCATCCATTATCAGAACTGATTATCCTTAACCAGGGTGGTGAGGAGTGCTGGGCCTACAACAGTGCTCATAGGGTGGAGAAACACCAGTCCACCACAGAGCAGAGATCACACCAAGGGGCAATTTAGCATTTACAGGTTACATCATATGCCTTGGACTGTGGGAGGAAACCGGAGTTCCCGAAGGAAACCCACACAGACGTGTAGAATATGCAAACCCCACACAGAAAGGACCCTCAGCCAACACAGACCTTCTTGCTGTGAGGCGATAATCCTACCCCACTGCTGCCATGTTTTATTCTGTTTATATATGTACCTTCTTATTCTTTAATATTCTTTAATAGGTCCTTCTGTGAACACTTTACAACTAGACAAATAGAACTAACCAAAAATATTCAAAATGAGCTAAAATATATGAAAGTTGTATAAAGTGACTGTTTTGGTGAAATGAGGTTTCATTACAGCAGCGATATTCGCAATAATATTTGTTATCATTGTTTGGCACACGTGTTTGCGGATAATGAGCAGTCCTAGCACACACATGAATCACAGTGTCTTTTCTTTGCATTCCATGTGTGTTTTCTTTTCTGTGAGTGAGGTTATACAGCCAGGGTCAGTTTTTCAAAGAGCAGGTGTGCTTGGGCCGATAGATTCCCACTGAGGTATCGTCACCACAACATTCCGCCATCCTGGACAGATTAATGACAGGCTTTCATGAAGTGAAGTCCTTCATAAATGTCAACGGTAATTTGTGGGTGGTATTCAGAATGGTAGTACAAGCACGTAGTTTGTGTGTGTGTGTGTGTGTGTGTGTGCTTTAGGTTACTTTGCAGTTCAGCCATATGTTGAGATGCAGGGTATCGGTTGTAAGTCTCCAGTGTGGCTGCATACCAGGTGTTGTCAGGATGGCGTCAGGTGAGGGGGCACTTTGGTATTCGGGGCTGCCTTACACGATGCCCTCGCTGCGCTTACTCCTCCACACCACTAGGGCCGTCATGAGTAATGTGACGAGGATAGGTACTATGATGAAGGGCCCCAGGATACGGTTGGGTGGGTCGTGGAGCAGGCGGCCCGACAGTGAGCAGTCATGGAAGTAGTGCCGGTGAACGCGGATGAAGAATTCGTCCACCAGCCGGTTGGGCCAGAAGCAGTTCATCTTCAGTGCCACCAGAAACGTGCAGTTAGTCAACTCACCATAGGACCTTTAGGAATGACGAGAAAATCAAGTCAAAAATAGTTTCAGAAGACGCACTGCTACAAAATCTGATCACCAGAGACACATCCAGAGGTATTAGTTGAAAAAATGGTGGGCAATGCTTTAACTTAATTGTTCATGTTGCTTAGCAACCTAAGCCTATTGTTACTAAAGCTAGAACTGTGTTGTAAATAGTAATAATATGAATGTTTTTGTCACAGTTTTAAGTAATAAGCCAATCCAGGCTGGATATGACAGCGATTGTATACTACATGACAACAGCCTTTAACTGCTGTAACCCAAGGCCTCAAGGGGCTTATTGATTTACAATCTCACAACAAACACATGTTCCCAATTTTGCCTCAAATTAACATCATGACGATCAATACCATCACAAGATTAAGATGGAGTAAATTGAAATTTGACCTGGCTGGCAATGTCCGCGACAAGCTCTTATGTTTTTGGACCCTGTTGTGCAGTTCATAAGCTACATATAAACCCCTAAGAGTGACTACTCTGCCCAGCAGTAACGAAAGTATGATGTAATTAGATCATGAAATAAGGATCTACCGAGTAAAATAGACTGGCTTGGAAACAAATCTGTACACGCTCGTAACACATGTACACGCCCCTACCCAGTGCAACGTAGATCAGTGCATTATATATATTATTAAAAATAAAATTATTATTTAATGTTCCTTATTATTGAAATCGTAATATGAGTGAAAATTAGAATCTCTCTCATGAATGTCTCAGTGTCTGGTAATGTCCTACTTTGCTTTAATAACAGTGTGCCCTCAGGCTGGCAGGGACTCAATGAGCTTCTGCAAAAACTTCTGGTGAGTCTATCAATCCCCCTGAGACTCGTCTGAACAAGAGCTTCAATAGAAATGAAACAACTTGAAAGCAAATCTGACCTCTTTTGATTGTGAGGCCTTAACGTGATCACTTTCACAAACTTGCTTAAGTTTGAAAAGTGACCAAGACATACTGCCGAACATTTATTTGACCGTTCTGTTATAAGAATAGTTGTAATTCTGTTTCTATGTTTCGTTGTTTATTTCCGGATGGTCAGTTCCAGGGTGGTCTCAGACTTTTGGAGCTCACATTTAGAAACGATGTTAATATTAATGTATTCTATATACTTGATGACTGAGTTTCTCATTAGACTGTACAGGATTTTTGCAAATGCCCCCAAAAGCCAGGCATTCTGTCCAATCTCATAACATTAGCCACAAAGGACCCCCTCCCTTCTTCATGTGTGCAGGGGTGACCTGGACACCCGCTGGTGTCTTGCGGGCCAGCGGGGGAAAACGAGCCGTGCGTTCTGCGCTCTCTGAAAGTCTGGGCTGCCATTCCATGAGCCATCTTTATCCCTACAGGGAAATGCCTCCACAGCCCCCACTTACAGAACCCCCAAACAGGACACAGGACACGCCATTAAAAGCATGTGGGACGACTGGTTTAGCCAGCTGGATTATAAATAGACTGACTGGAGTGGACGGGCCAGTGAGAGAGAAAGAGAGAGAGATAGAGAGAGAGAGAGAGAAAGAGAGAGAGAGAGAGAGAGAGAGAATATAAGAATAGAGCATAAGTGTATGAGACAGAAAGAAAGAAATGAAGGAAAGGAAAAAGAAAGAATGAATGAAAGAAAGTGGGAAAGTAAGAGCAAATGGAAAGATAAAAAAGATATTAAAAGAGGTAGGATGCCAGATTGACTCACGACATTTTACAGAAAGAGTGAAAGAGAGAAAGAGGAAAAAATAAATAGAAAGAGAGATACACAGGAGGGTGAAAGGGAAGATGACAGAAGGAAAGGGCAAGAAATAGAGAGAGCGAGAGAGATATAAAGAGAGAGAGTCCTCTGTCATTACTGAGGGTCATTTCACTCCATCAAAGCCTTTCCAGGTTCATTGGATGAGAATCAGTGAGGCTGAAATGAAAAGAGTGCATTCAAGTGGTCACACACACACACACACACACACACACACACACACATATGCACATACACACACACACACACACACACTCCCCTAATGGAGGGTTTTAAATGCTCAGGGTAAAGATATTGACTGTGCGTTTGCTCTAACACAGCAGGTAGTTTACCTAACTTGATTGTAGGCTTTCACATAGCAGACACAAAACTACACAACACACTCACACACACACACACACACACACACGCACACACACATGGATACTCAGGATCTCATGATCCAGAGGTAGAGCAGGGAGCCTATAGATCATTATGTGTGTGTGTGTGTGTATGTGTGTGTGTGTGTGTTCACAGACACAGAACAAACACACACAGTGACAAGTATGTGACTAGTGAACAATTGGGCTAATTTGTCCTGTTTTAGTCCGACTTTTCCCAAAATACAACACTGAGGATCATTTATTGAGTTTTTCTGTGTTTGAATCCACTCATTTTTAGGTGCCGCCATGTTGAGCTCCAAAGCAAGGGCAGAGGTGGGAAAATGTCCAATCAGATTTTCCAGACAGCGAAAAGTAGCCGAATTTTTCATACTGTTTTAAAGGAATATCAAATAAGAATCTTATTCACTTATTTTTCAATCACACCAGATGCAGCCCAAATATGTATAGAGTTGTCTAGAAATTTGGTTTCATTAGCTATGAAATGCAGAGCAATCTAGCAAATTCACCCTAAACTTTTCTCCTCAGGGCTTCATGATCCTTCACACCAAACCCAGCGTCGCTGAGAACTGAAGAAGAAGACCTTGGATAAATGGATTTCTCAAGTGATAGCAATAATTTAACCCACACAAACATACACGCACCCCAATGTACAAAAAGACTGGACACAAACAGACCAGGACACATCAAGATAAACAAGGAAACAGCTGTAAACTTTGGCTTTGTTGTGTTGAGCCTTTCTCTTCAGGTCCTCTGATTTTCCTGTTTAGGGCAAATGTAACTGTTTCTGCTCTGATATGAGCTGATCTGCCACCAATTGTTTGGAAGGTAACCAAGAAAATTGACCTTTTATTGATAGACCTGGACACCTGTTCATAACACCAACAGGGACTTACATACCATTGCATTCAAATCCATTGATTTAGTATGATTTGGTCCCCCTCTGCAGCTACTACAGCTTCCACTCTTCTTGGAAGTCTTTCCACTAGATGTTGGAGTTTCTGTGGGAATTTGTGTCCAATCATTCTGTAGCAATAATGAAGTCAGACACTGATGTTGGAGGAGAAGGTCTGGATCACAATCTCCGTTCCAGTTCATCCCAAAAGGTGCTGGAGGGGGTTGAGGTCAGGACTCTGTGTGGACCAGTCAAGTTCTTCCACACTGAACTCCACAGAGTTGAAAGCGTGCTGTTGTCCAAAATTACTTGGAATCCTGAAGCATTAAGATCGTTCTTCACTGGAAGTAAGTAGTCACTAATTTCAGGAATGTGAAGTGGAAAATTATAAGCATGCATTGTGTACTTGACTGCCTGGGAGCACAAAGTTTACATTGCTACTCACTGGAACAAATGGAAACAAAGGAGTCCCTTAAGCTACCGGATACAGGATGCATTAATTCTCATGATCTCATCAAACACTGCTCCAAGATTAATGTGTGATGGAAACATCATGGAAAAGAGGGGCGGCTCTCGCTGCGTCTACATGTCCATTATTTCAATTACACATAAATTTAGCAAACAGAAATAAGATACCCCGCTGGTAGAGTCCCCGTGTGAAGCACAGGGTGGTTTAGCTGATAATTTTGTGTAAATTCTAAAATTGAATCTTAAAATGATTTTAATTTATCACATGTAGAATTCTGGTACCATGAAATGTGTTGAATTTCACAAATGTCAACTCATTAATTAAAGCATTAATCATATGGAATTTTACGGGTTTATACATTATTTATAATCTGGTTGGTTATCTAGTTCATAAATCATCAATAATCAGTTATGAACAAGTTATAACAGTTGTCATACACTGATATAGGCTCACTATGTTTGAAGATCTCAGATCTTGCTAGCTGTTTAGCATATCTTGTCTCTTCCTCAGGCAGAATTTTAACTGTCAGCTTCATCAGGTCTTTTTTTTTTTTAACATGCTACTATCAATAAAACACCGGATACTGCCAAATAGTGAGCCTGTATCAATGAAGAACAACTGTTATAACTTGTTTATTACTGCTTATTAATTAATTATAACGCATCAAGAGCCTTATTAACCACCTGATTATAATTCATGTAGTCTTACTGTACCAAAAGATACAAAATAAAAATGGGACGAATGTATGAACTAAAGTGAGTGTTTATGAGTACTGATGGTTGGGTACTGGGTTCTGGTTGAACAGCAGCAGTCAACAGTGCAGACAGGGGATATTTAGATTAGTGAGGAGCCTGATGGCCTGGTAGTAAAAAGTGTCCCTGGGTCTAGCTACCATGCCAGACGGATAACAAGCAGAACAGGCTGTGTGCTGGGTGCCTCCAGCACTCCCCGTCTTTTGAAGGCCCACATGTAGGACTTCATGAAGATGCTGGCATTCCTGCCCAAGAAACAGAGCTGGTTCCATGCTATGAACAGCAACCAGGGAAGGTCCTCTGTGATGCGCACACTGAGAAACCTATCAAACTCAGCATCACCAGCGTGGATCAACTGGCGCCCACAATCATCTCTTTACATTTAATGATGCTGAGGGAGTAATTTTTTATTTTACTTGGGTTGGTTAAGGGTGGCCTTCATTTCCTCCCTGCAGGCCATCCCAATACTCTTTAATACCAAAGGTATAAAAATAAAATATTTTTAAAAAGAAAAACTGGCATGTAATGGAAACCATTTTTATTTCTCTGACAAAAATGAAGTTCATTATAATACAGCCCTGCTACTTAAAAGAATAATAAAAACCCACTCCTAGAGAAAAAACAGTCAGAAGTGTGGTTTGCAAAGCCTACATTTGTGCTGCAAATGACCCAAAAATACTCCAAATAGTACAATGTTCTAATGCTTAAATCACTGACACACTGTTATAAAAAGCAGGATTGTAAGTTCAGCTGCAATGTTTAGGAACTGGACCACAATTAAAAACATTAAATATAGTTTTATATTATGTATATACAACATATATGGAATTAATTGGTTAATCACTGACTAGCTTTGCTAATTCATTAAACTTACAGGCTTATAACATGGAAGAAAATACAAGTGAAAAATTCTCCAGGCCAGTTGAGTGGATCATCATTTCTTGATTAAGATAATTAAGATATTTTCATGTAGAGCGAGCCTAAAGGCTCTCAAGTATCTTTAAAGAGCTGCTGTAATCAAGATAGTGGGGGAGGGTAACACTAATTAGGCAGTACTTATTAATGAGCCAATTTATAAGCCAATGGCATCCGAGCAGCACAATGCTTGGTGTGTAGCAGCGTACAGTGACGAACGAACCTCAGCCAATTAGCGCTCTATAAGCAGGGTGCAGCTCTATTTACAGGGTGTTTGATGGGGTCGTCAAAGGTCACAGCCCTTTACGAATGACTAAAGAGTGAGGCCTCATCCAAAGCTGTGACCTTTCCTGGACTGATTGAATGGACTGACCCTTTACCAGGAGCACAGAGCAGCGGGGACTGTGCTCTCTGCTTCCTTGTGGGTTTACCAACACTTTTTATTTTGAATTTAATGACCACAGCTACAGTTATCAAAATTTGACACGACCATCTTCTGCAAAAGTTGGTGATGCATCTTCAATTGTAAATGAGAACGGAAATTTTAAGCAGAAGCTCATTTTCCTAGTTTTCAAAATGAAAATTCTAAATGAAAACATTCATAAAGGTGTGTTCATTTTCAGAACACGGGTGTTTTTTACCTGTAAAAATTGGCCTTGGCATTGGTTTAACTCTTTCTTATCCCTCGCTAGGTGGTGAAGGCCCACCCTCTCCCCCTTCACACTATGTTTGCTGAGATAACAGAACTGGCTTTTAGCGTTCCTCTCCAAGCTTGCTGAGCTGTCTACAGACGCTACATTAGATTCAGTGAAGCTTCACAAGACTCATCTTCACCTTGGTGGCATCCTACGATTGGAGGGAGAAATCCAATAAACATCCTGTATAATTGGAGAGGAAATTGTGCACTGGAGATAAAGATTGGAGAGATTTATGTCGCTGTTTAAATCCGAATCAAAAAACGTGATTGATGCCGGAGGAAATTGCTTACAGAGATCTGGAGTAGAACAAGGGATTAAAGAACGGCAGAACACTCAGCTGGACCTTTTTCATCAAACGTGATGTGAGCAGGAAGATGGAGTATTCAATAAGAACAGATCTACCCATGACATCAGTGCGTGAAAAAGTGATTTGGCAGAGCTAATTCAGCAGTGGGTGGTCTCATTACTGTCTTGTCGGGTGTTATTGCTGTATAATTGGCCAATTATACAATAATAATAGAGAAATTAGAGTATTGGTGTAATTGCTTCGGTCACTTCTACAGGGAGGGTCATCTGGACTAGCAATAAGAAAGCACTAGTAAACAAACCAGCAAAAAAAATGCACCATTCCCCAGAGGCTCCAGAGATATAACTCTGAAACTATGGGTTCTCATAGATGTTTCCAAATGTTTTGACAGGCTCTTCCACACAAATGCAATTTAACCATGCAAACAGTTTATAAAACCGTCGTGTTCTCCTATCAGAGCTTCAGTACAGCAGCAGCTCCCCTGACTTTCACTTGCATTCATTTTCAAGGTTTGTTCCTCATATAGGAAATGAATGATGTGGGCAACACTGTGCTACCAAGAAAACTGTCTACAGCTGCATGATTCCTTCAGCAGCCAGAGACGTGACAGCAAGCTGGGAAATACTCAGTATTATTCAGTAACACTTCACTGAAGGCTGGTACCGCAGGGCTTCATGGCACCTACATAAATCTCTCAGTGACATAAACCTACACAAATCTTGATAACAGCTTATTCCAAGCAGTGGTTGCTCCATTTCCAACTGACACTTCTTGAAATAAGCTTTTATAAATGTTTATGAAGGGTTTTGCCACTTGTGCGTGCCATAAACCCTACTCCTGAGCGAAAAACTCCCATTTAAATCCACATCATTATTATTTAGGGACACACAACCATGCTGTTATTACCTTTATACTGCAGTGCTGTCAACTTTTAGATTGAAACGATCAAAAATTGACCATCAAACTTAAAGTACCTTCTCATTAGCATACATCAACCCCTACCACTACACTTACAAGTGTTTTGTCAATCACCCGCACTTGACATAGCTTATAGCATTTTAGAATATATTTTACTGTAAATAAAAAAGAATGTGTGAAAGAAAATGACTGCCATTTTTCACAACTCTATTGGTTTTATATTTATTTTAATTAAGGCTCGGTAGTTTACAATCTCTGAGAGGTTGCTAACACTTTACTTTTTTGTCCATTTTAATGATTGGATCTTGATTGCTAGATTAATCCTCAAAGTAACTGGCATAATCACTCACCTACTAATACAATACAGCCGTGGCTCTGGTCTAAACCCCTGTCAGCATCTCAGCATTAGTACAGCAGGTCAGTGTGGGACGTATCTTTCAACGAAGGGGAAATAAAAAATCCTCCAGCAGATTTCAGAGACCATAAGTCACCAGATTGAATTTCCAAATGGTTTAACACCACTAAATATAACCAGCCGGTGGGAATGCTGCGGACAAAGCTGGGCATACAGAGACGATGGACATGGGACTGCTGTGATTGAAATTGGCTCTGACACTGCACTCACTTCCCAAATTACTGATTTTTAAATGCAATGCAGACAGGAGGGTAATTTCACTGTAAAAACTCCTGGTCTAACCAATCCTTGCAATCTTATTTCTAGCCTAAAAATTCTTCTTTATCTTATTTTGAGAATAATATTCTATACAAGAGCAGATTTGTAAGGGTTTTTTTTTTCCAATTTTAAGAAATATCAGACTAGAAATAAGAGATATTGCACTTGGTAAGATTTCTTGAATTAGGAGAAAATGTCTTAAAACAATCTATATAATCTCACAAATCCGTGCTTATATAGTCTATTATTCTCAAAACAAGATTTTTGGCCAGAAAAAAGATTTCAAGTCCAGGTTTGATCTGGAGTTTTTCCAGTTTTGGAAAACTGGATCCTCTCTACGTACAGAAATTTACCTGCAACACATTGATGCAGGCTTGCTATTTAGAAGATTTAGGATCTTGCTTGTTGATGTGCTTAAGTTGTCCTTTTCTCATGCAGCATGTAAAACTGTCAGCCTAGTGTGGTCTTTGTTAACATGCAATTACCATTAAAACACCAGATGAGTGAGCCTGTATCAATAAACCTTCTAACTTGTTTATAACTGCTTATTAAAGGTTTATAAGTGGTCTACAAACCAAACCTGAGTATGAATTATTTATAAACCTGTGTTGAGTGTGGTCTTAATGTAAAGCGGTACCAAAATGTCCAGAAGTACCAAAATGAATCCGATAGACAGAGACCTAGCTAACGAGAGATAATAGACATGAATCAGCTGGAGGGAATGCTGTACTGATTTTCAGTTATGTTTGGCTGATTTAGTTTGAGCGTAGACTGTCAAATCAAACTAAAGAAAAGCTTGATTGTAAAGGTCCCCTAAACTAAGGGTTGGATACAGAAGCATAAGCAGAACTGAAACACACAGTGCTGTGTAGTCCCAGTCACCTTCTGAAAGCCACGAGGTGTCTGTAGATAAAATGGGCCCTATTTTATTTTTTAGGTTGTCCGAGTGACCCTGCAGCATTCTGTTTATGAGTATAATCCCACCAACTCTGGGATCATAGTGGGAGGTTAATGTGTTGGGCTTAGCAGAGGCGTGTGTGTGGTAGGAGTGTGGTCTTACAGCAGGTTCAGCACACAGGTGGCCCACACTGATATGAATGAGAATCACAGGTACGAATATGCCCGCAGAACCTAAACCATACAGCTGGAGCAGTGTATACAGTGACCGTACCGATGTAACTTAAAATGAATATAAAAACCTGACCAGCAAAGAGTCACGGATATCTTTCGAAGTCACAAATGAACCCTTCGTCTAGAGCTGTCCGCTATACATTTATTTACATTATATATAGTTATGTATATAGTTATTCATAATCTTTAAATTATCCATATGAATTACTACACCATTAATAATGGTCATGTAATTTGTATTCATTTTATGCATGGTTTGAGTCAGCACTTCTGGTCCAAAAACTGACAAAAGAATTGTCCTGAAAATCTGATTTTTGTCTGAAAACTTTAAACATTAGTGAATTACATTATTGCTATGAGAAGATTCATAATGGTTTGATGGAGTATTCGTTTTAATTAGAGACCAAAATATACACATACGCAATCGTCTAAGATAGACATTGTGCTACACTACTGAATACTACATGTATGACAAAGAGCATATTAAAGGGCCCACATCATGATCAACCAAAATTATACTTCTTTTTAAAAAAATTAATTAATAAAGACTTTAATGCACCTAAGTGCAATTTTTAATTTTCATTCACTCCACAGCCTATCCTATAAATCAGGCTCCGAGTGTTTTAGTGATTTTACAAAGACCAACATGTCCAGTCTATTGTCTAATGAACATTGAAAGTAGTTGAACCCTGTTGTTCCGTTCAAAATGTATTAGTGTTCTGTCACTGCTGCTGTTGTTGTTTGTTGTGCTGCTGTGCTTTCTGGGACACAGAATATTTGTATAATGAGTGGCTTCTCTAATCCTAAATGATTCTCTCTCTAATCCTAAATGATTTCCTCTCTCTCTCTCTCTCTCTCTCTCTCTCTCTCTCTCTCTCTCTCTCTCTCTCTCTCTCTCTCTCTCTCTCT
>JBBMFX010427212.1:0-17578 GCA_037832545.1 Rhabdalestes septentrionalis
CGAGAATCAAATCGGATCATGACCTTGTGAATCGGAATCGGATCGATTCAGGAAATCGGCAACAAAACCCAGCCCTAACGCACACACACACACTTACACACATACACTCTCTCAGACATACAAGTGCACCTAGGGGCAATTTAGTATCTCCAATTTGCCTGACGTATATCACGGCTGCCCGGACTGGGATCGAAACTAGGACCTTCTTTTAGGTCAAACTGTTTTAAAGGTTATGGAAAACATATTTAACCAATGCCAAGACTTTCAGCAGTGAATGCCAATATCAGAAAGTCCTCTGAACACTCTCAGCTGCCTGAAGACTGTAAATGGTAATCAAATCAAAGCTCAGTATCCGCCGGCCGAGTCACACCGGCCGCTCACAATGACTGTGGCGTCCTGTGGGGACTTTTCTTTCAGAGTATTTACCGAAGCTGGTTTATTAATGTGTTTTGTGCTCCGAAATTAATTCTCGTCCATGTCGTCATAGAATTCATAATTCAAGCCTTTATTGAAATGTGATGCCTGTTCCCAGCCGTTGGATTTCCCAGCAGTAAGTTTGCTGCATTTTAAAGAGGGTCCTCGCATAGCCACTGTAATTATTCCACATGCACACAAACAATAAGAGCCAAGCGATGTATTGACAACCATTGCACACAAAGCGGCCCAGTAATTGTGTCCCAGAGGTTTAAGCGAGGCTGAGAGGACGAGAAAATTTAATTTGGGGAAAATAAATCTGAGGCAAAGGAGCCAGCCTACGGAGAGCGACAAAGGCGGCAGACAAACTTTTAAATGTTATTTAATGAAAAAAATGAACAAACTGCGCAGCCAAGATGACTTTAGTTTATGAGAGCCAAAAAGACGATCATTCGCCAGCATCATATTTATTAAGGCAAGCAGCAAAATTAAACTTAAACTGTTTTTTTCTGTTGTTATTCAAGATACATAAATAAACTATAAGTTTGTGATCATATTAAGCACCAGACTGGAAAAAGATGTTATGAATATTATCATCACTGAAGGTCATTTTTAATGATGGTGCAGTAAAATCAGCTCAAAACTTCCATTACATCTACAGGCCAAAAAGAAGGCTTTGTGCTCGTGATGCCATTTATTTTATGTTACATAAAGTTTTTGAGGAGCCGCTGAAGGAGGTTTTGAAGAGCCTTCCTCATCCAACATGCATGCTTTTTGCTTTATCGTTCTGGGACTCTCAGTCCTGTTTTACTGGTTTAATTGCTCTGGCCAAGCTCTAAACAATTCATTAAAGGGGCACTGATTTTTAAACAAGGATGCATAATTAAAGTTAGGATAAAGCAAAGCCATTCAGAGTGGTTATATATAAAATGCTCCAAAGTTGCTCGCAGTGGTGGTGACAGACGTTTGAAGTGATTAATGCCTTTTAAAGCTCCCTCACAGAAAGTCATTACACGATACCACTGGAAATATGGACAAATGTATTGGGAGACACCTCTTAATTAGTGAATTTACATGGCCCCTTATCCCCAGTGAAGTTCCAATCTTAATGCATCAACATACCAAGACATTTTGGGCAATGCCATGCTTACAGCTTTGTGGACGCAGTTTGGGGAAAAACCTTTTCTGTTCCAGCATGGCTGTGTCCCAGTACACAAAGTAAGCTACATAAAGACATAGCTGGTTGAGTTTGGTGTGGAAGAACTTGAATGGCCACAAAGAGCCCTGACCTCAACCATATCCAGCACCTTTGAGATGAACTGAGAGATTGAACAGAGATTGTGATCAAGGCCTTCTTGTCCAACACTAGTGTCTGACTTCATTAAAATTCTCCAGAATGAATGGACACAAATTCCCATAGAAACTCCAGAATCTTGTGGAAAGCCTTTAAAGAACAGTGGAAGCTGTTACAGCTGCAAATGGAGACTAACTCTATTTTAAAGTCTATAGATCTGAATGCAATAGCATTAACGCCCCACTTGGTGTAATGGTCAGTTTTCTCCTATACTTTGGTGCATATAGTGTATGTTATCAATTTAGCTTTTTTTATGGATTGAACTCTTTTATGATTATCACCATTAAATAATGAAGCAAGCACAGATGAGGATGTACAGGTTTCGTTGTGGAATACAATAGCTGTATGACCAGTCATCACTGTATAACAATCCTATATCAGTAAGATTCTCTACACTGAACTATTCACATCAAACTACTCTAAATGACTTTACACATTTACTTTTTTGGAAAATCTTGACTTCCTTTTTAAAAAGAGAACATGTAACTTCTGAGGACTTTTAGGAGAACCACTGGTCACGGATCACTTAGACATATTCTCTTCCGTACAACACCGCATTTCAATTCTGTCACTTCACTGAAGCTAAACCAGTTTGTGCCTGAACTTGGAGATCGCTTGGGGAAAGCACATATTACTCATAGAACATTTTGGTAGTTGGGCCACCTTGCAGAATGTTAGGTGTGTCCCCAAAGCACAGAGCAGGGACTGGGCCTTGCTGTAAAAAATAGGCTCTGTGCTTCATAAGGGAGATAAAAATGATATCCTAAATCTTGTGAGATCTTTTAAATTTCATGGACTGTGACCCAGAGTGAAGATGCTGACTCTGGTGTCATAGCCTCATTTCTCACTATGCTGCCTTTCGAGCCCCTAATAATTCTCCTTCTCCACCTGATGTATGATGAGCTTATCAATCAATATGTCCTTTTGTTTACTAGGCCTATCATGGTCGATTATTGCTTTTTTGGGTCAGTAGAACCAGCTGCTTTTGGTTCTATAAATAACCTTTCACCTTTTGATTCTTTAACAGAGCACACCAGTGTAGCATTTGATTGAATACCATAGACAACACTTTCAACATTTCCCCATCAACTTAGTCAGAAAAACAGACAAACCCCTTGAAATTCGTTTTTTTTTCTCTTAATTCATAACATGAATCAAATATATTATGAGTGTAGTTTATGAATTTATGTTGCACTTTTGACTATTGGAAAGTCATGGAAATATGTATGTACTTACGTAACCTGCATGGGCTGAGCTTTTGATTAAGAAAAGGCTCTGAAAACTGGCCAAAATTGGTCTGTAAAGATCTCTGAATTGTAAATAGCCATAAAAAATGGATAATGAGTGCATCCTCACGCATAGGACTAGGAAAAAAGCTGCATGTGATTCGCGACCTTCCGTTCTCCGTTCTCACGTGAAAATATAGACATTATCACAAAATAGATCTAGCAAGTGTGTTGGGAAAAAGTAGAATCTTTTGTGCAACGTATCCTTGAGCTTTATTGAAATGTTTGTCATCGAATTTCTTTCAAAATCAGACTCTCTCAGACTGTGTGGTGATTTGCTGACAAAAGGAAGCCATGGGTGATGCACGGCTGCACGCCAAGTGTGTGCTGTTCAGTATCACATGACCATGAAGTCTATTTTATTACAAAAGCCAAGGCAAACCATTCTCACAGAGTGATTGCCTATTTTATGTGACATGGAGCTGAACCTAACCAACAATTTCGCTCTTCTCTCTTACTGAATAGAGTAATTCAATCCCGCACTGCCCCCTTCCAAGGTTTCCCCTGCATTTAGTGTGCAGCATCGGCATCCTGTAATAGTAGGAGGAGAGGCAATGGGGAAAAACATTGATGGGTCAACGATGATATCATCTCCACCCATAAATGACATTTTGTGGTGGGTGGGGGGGCACATTTGCCCTGCCTGCACATGATGGGCTGTGTTCACTTGAGTTTGTGGCCAGGTGGTTCAATCGAAGAGCTAATTATTTGTGACAGTGCCATGGCAGATGGTTGAGGAGCCCTGGACATGTTATTTCACGACTGCCATTCATTTCAAGATTGGGCGAACGTGCAGACCCTCCTTACCCTGCCAGCGGATGGTGAAAAATGACACCAGTGTGGTTCACTCCACTGAGAGGGCCATTGAGAGGCATTTTGAAAATGCTGTTGTCAACACCTCGCTTGTTGCACTCGCCTGACTACAATATGACCCTGGGATTTTGGTGCCTCCTGCAGTTCAACATGTTTAACAGTAGTTTTAACCTTCCCACCTGCTGGAAATAACCCAAAAACCGTCCTTTATTTGTATGCAAAGTCCAGGATAGTGTCCTGTAGACATATGCTGTGACTCACCTGGGGCACTGTGTATTGTAGTTATGAAGTACCCTGTGTACCTCACTGCTTCAGAGGAGAAATCCTGTCCTGGGGGTGCTTGATTCCTGTCTGGTAATTTTTAGGAAACTTTTTAAACTTTTATGCTGCAAATATAAAGACCATATTTATATACACAAAGGTACTCTATTTTTACTTTTTCTAGTCCATGGTATTTTGTAGGGGTGGGTGTGCAAAGCGGCCGCTATTTGTATCTGTATTTGTATTTGTTAAAAGGGAAAATTAATCCCTTTTTGTATTTGTATTCGTATTCGAGTAAAATTCATAATGCAGTGTGCAAACTCCATCCGCCCCACCCTGAATCTACTCCTGAACTTGAGCGTGTGACTAGGTGTGCGGGGGAGGTGGAATATCTAAAAGTGAAAGTGATCAATCAGTCATACATGAACATACCTATCCCAAATACAAAGATTTTTTTAAGTATTTGTCCTAATAGGGTATTCGTAAAAAAACACGTTATTTGTGCCTTTTCGAATACTGTATTCGGGTTCGGCTCCACCCCTAATATTTTAATACCTGGAGCACAATAAATAGCACAAGCAAAACAAACTAAAAAATACTTCACCTAAAATAAGTTTTGATGGGGTAATCTCTACCCTTGGCAGATCTGCATGTTTGAAATGGGTTTTTTGGGGGGAGACATATGGACTTATATGGACTAAAATTTTGTCATCAGTACCTTCTTTTTGTTCCATCCAGGCCTTAAGATTTTTTTATGACATTTCAAACAGTTTTTTCCCATCATAATAAAAAAATCTTACTCTCTCTAGATGTTCTTGGTACAGGGTCATGTCTGGGTCCCTGTCTACTCGTTTTCTTGCTCCACCTCAAAACATTCCTCAAATGTTTGGCACCTCACATTATCATACCTCACTCTTCCAGCTACAATGCCTGATCATAAAAAAAGGACAACAACCTGCAGATGCAGCAGAATAAAGTGTGCAATGTTCCACAACTTAATTGTTATTAGTTCTAATACTTCATCTAGCTGTTAATACTACTGTGGAGCTCATTATATTTTCACACAAGAACACTGTATATGCACTTGTGCACTATAAACACATTTGAGTCACAGGAATTCAGTTCAGGGGGATGCATAGGTATAAAATAGTCAGGTGTTTTCGTGCTCTATTAGTGTGCTCTAACACACTAATAGATCCAACTAATAAACTCATTAACAAGCCCCTCCTGAGCTGAAGCATTGAAAAGCCTGAAACACGCTGGGGCGCTCCAGGATCTGCATCAGAAATGTTGAAGATAGACAGAAAGAGAGGTAGAGAGAAAAGGGGAAAAAAAGTGACTCAGCATTCTGCTGAGGAATATCGGGTGGCAGAACTTCAGGCCGTGGTTTGAGGAAGTGAGCAGAATAATGATTAGGGCAGGGTATTAACTAGATGAACCTTGTGATGATATTTGTAGACTTTATCAGTGGATAGTATGTCAGTAACTGAGGAAGCTGTTCCAAGTCTGCAGCAAGTCACTATAAATAGCATGCTGTCCCAGCCCCGTCCCTGTCTCCCCCACCCTCTACCGGCAGCAGCCTGCGTCTGGCTTAAATTCAGCTTCATCAGCCGTTTTTGGCGGGAAATCCAATCTGTCGACGTCCATTTGTGCATGCACTGTAACGCTCAGAAGATGAACGAGACCGGAAAGGTTTTGCCTCTAATTGAACACCTCATGTCTCCCGTCCATCCGGACCTTGCATTCCCCACTCTATTGGTTTCCTATAGGGATGTGCGTGAGTAATCGAATACCTGGTTAACCACTTCAGGGGTCTCATTGCACCAGCAGGCCCTGTCTGGACTTTCTGGGTGTAATTTTAAAAGACTGTTCATTAAGAGCACATGTAGATATTATCTTAGCTTTGTGGGAGCAGGAATAATGTTAAGCAGTAGATATTTTCTCAGCTGTTGCCCACTTTCAGCATGCTTGTTTGTTGCTTGTCAATGTGCTACATGCTGTGTATCTCATAAGACAACTTGTACAGTGTGCAGCAGAGCTTCAGCCTCAAATTCCACTAACTTATAATTTATTAGCTCACTATGATAGAATGCAAAAATGTTGACTTAATAAGAATTTAGAGTTTCGAAAGAGCTTCTTAGAAGTGTTAAAAATCCACTTAAAATGAAAGTGGATATTTGTCTCAATAATAGATGGTCACCAATATATTTACAGTTATTTTTACAGCTTTTTGCAGATGCTCTGTTACTAGGACAAAGTCAAAGTCAAAATCAACTTTATTGTCATCTCTTCTCTGCACTGTACAGGTACATAGAGAGACGAGACGACGTGGCTCCAGGTTTTTTCAGTGCAAACAGACAAAGAACAGCAAAACAGAAAATATAGAATTAATAGGCACATGAAACAGACAATAAATAAGTGAGAGTACCAAAAGAATATACAGTAAACTATATACATTTTAAGCTAGACAATGCGCAATATGCATTTAAACTAGACATAGAGTTTTAAAAATAGTTAGAAACTGGAATAGACAAAGAAGTAGAAGTTTAGTCAAGTCAGGATGCCGTATTCTATAAAATACCTAATTCTTCCTTATGTATGTTAGCTGTGTTTTGTGTAAACGTTTTCCCCATTACCAGTAGAACTGGAAGCAGACATACAACATATTTACGTAACAATTCATGGCTAGAAAACGCTATCCTTTAAAAATTTTGAATTAGATGTTTTTTCGCTCATGTAATTTATGCCATTTGCCAAGTCATTATTTGTGGTGTTTTTTTGTTGGGTGGCATCTAATAGCAGGTTGCAGCAACTTGCTTGGTAAATGTCATTGCTACATATGTTTTTAGATGGATGCACCCCACTAAAATCAGTCTTAACTACACCAAGACATAACTTGGTTGGTATGATGAGCATGTTTCCTGAAAAAGAGTCTTAGATTGGACCCAGTCAGATCAGTTTAGTGTGTTTCTCTTTATTTTGTCCCATGACCTCTAGAATGGGCTTCTGGACACCCATTATGACTGAGTTGGTTTTTGGATGGGTGAGATGGATGAATAGATATATGTAGCTATTCATCCATCGTTCCCTCGAGACTGGACAGGAAACTACAAGAGCTAGGACTGAGCAGCTCTCTCTGCAACTGGATCCACGATTTCTTGTCCAACAGACAGCAGGTGGTCAGATTGGGCAATATTGCCTTATCCTCCATCAAAATGAACACTGGCACTCCACTAGCAGCTCCAACATCATTAGGAAGTTTGCGGACAACACAAGAGTGATGGGTCTTATCACCAATGGCGATGAGACGGCATACAGAGAGGAGGTCAGTGCCAAGACACACTGGTGCCAGGAGAACCATTTAACCCTCAGTGTTGCCAAGACCAAAGAGCTGATAGTGGACATCAGGAGGTGTGGAGGGACACATACCCCCATAACCATCTACAGCATTGCTGTGGAAAGAGTGAACAGCTTTCGTTTTCTGGGAGTACATTTGACAGAGGATCTCACATGGTCAGTCCACTCGGACAAAACAATGAAGAAAGTGCAGCAGCGCCTCTTTTTTCTCAGGATATTGAAAAGATTTGGCATGAGCCCCCGCAACCTCAGGACATTCTACCACTGTGCCATCGAGAGCACCCTCACTAGTTGCATCACTTCCTGGTATGACAACAGCACTGCCCACAACGACAAAGCTCTGCAGAGAGTGGTCTGAAAAGAATTTATCCATCAGGCCATTAGACTGCTGAACACCGAACACCGAACACTGAACACTGACCACCAACACTTTATAGACACTCTTCTGTCATATGCAATCCATAATGCACCAGGGATATATATAAATATTTCAGTAATGTGGGGTGACAATAAAAGTGATTTGATTTGATTTGATGAAGGGCTTGGTGGATGGATAAATGGGTGGGTTGGTTTCTGGATGTGTGGGATAAATAGATATATAGGGATGGATGGACAGATGTGTGGATGGATGTATGGATGCATAAATGAGTGGGTTGCTTTTTGGATGGGTGGGTTGGATGGATAGAAATATGTATGGATGGAGCGGTGGAACGAATGATAGATGTGTCAATTGTTTTTTGGATAGGTGGGGGTGGAGAGATATATGGATTGATGGCGAAATGCATTGATGGATAAATGGATTGATACATGTGTAACCCCTTTTTCACGCCCTGCTGGCGGGACTTGCACTCAGACTTCCCGTGAAAAAACGTAACAGGAACCTAAGGTGTTCAGCTAGGATGTTGGATGGCTGAACTCCCTGCCCATGAGTGTGTGCGTGTATGTGGGTGTGGCTAGACCTAGCTGAATTGACAATAGCACGGTGCCTCCACCGGGGATGAACTTCACTGCCTATCCAGTGTGCTTGTGCATCCCCAGAAAAAAGAAATATATGACACATACAATAAAATTAATCAACCCCACATTATACTTTATAGGGACCAAAATGGGGGCCCTAGACATTTATTAACAACCCGACAACACTTATAATTATATTATAATAACCCTGTCCCGTGGCTCTCCCCGTCTCACTCTGGCCGCCAGCAGAGAAAACCCCCCGCCCACAGGTCCCAGTTCGCGGGCTTTTGCTCCCTCCGATGCCCCCATTGGTCAAGTTCAGTTCGGGGGCATTCTGGGAGCTGTAGTCTTTGCCCAAACTTACACACATAAAACAATACATATTTTGTAGATCCCTACACATGGGTGGTTTGGTTTTTGGATGGGTGGGGTGGATGTTTAGATATATGGAGGGATGGATGGATAAATGGGTGGGTTGATTTTTGGATTGGTGTGATTGATGGATAGATATATGGATGGATGGAGTGACACATGGATTGATGAATGGGTAAATGGGTGTGTAGTTTTTGGATAGGAGGGATGGGTGGATAGATATATGGATGGCTGGACAGGTGGATGCATGGATGGATAGATGGATGTGACCCAATTAGCAGTTATAATCATCTTAATTGAGATCTGTTGGTGCAACATGCTTCACATTGCACTGAGATAGAAAAGTCACAAGAACGAGAAGTCACATCTTAAGACACAGAGCAAGGCCTTACAAATGATAAAAATGTCTGATTATCTGACTCTTTCTGACTGCTTTTTATGAAGTGAATGAAATATTGAAGTTCATATGCCAAACACTAAAATCAGTGCTGAACTGAACTGAAACCTCCTGGACACACACTCCTGTTACTAGGAGACGCAGTACTGCTGCTCTTATTTGTGCTGCTGTTCGCCTCCAACACAGTTAGGAAGAGAGAGAAACGTGATCAGTATATGATCGCTTGTAATGTTTAGATTGTGTAGACACTTTAATGAGCTACTCCCATGAGCTCATTCACTTAAAAAGCTTTGCTAGACAGGTGAACAATTTTCTCTATTTGCTCAGTTTTTCACACTCAATGTGTTCACTCGCTATTTGTGAGATTCACCCGTATTGAGTGTTGACCAGAATGCATTTCTAGGTTATATCCAGGCTCAGACATGTGATATATTCCAACTGCTCTGAAACATGATTGTATGGAACAAATCTGAGTTTGAGATTCTCTGGAAAGGGTAAAATCAGGATATTATTTTGTAGTGTAACCCGAACATGTGGTTTTGTGTCGGTAAAATTTTTACTATGCACATTGTAAAATCCTCTTTATGTTTTTGTTCAGGCGGTGTTTACATCAGGGCAGTAGACAGGCAACAGCAAGTCAGATATTCCAAGTTGTTTGTATGGAACTCTCTCTTATGGATCATTTTGCTTTAGCCAGCGGCAACAGTAGCAAACTTCATTGGTCACTGGAACATTGCATCAGTTTTTCAATTTTCTTGATTTTGCTTTTGGTGGTGGTGGTGGAATAAACTTTATGTTGATGTTTGTATATATGGGGGCTAACGATTTGTACACACAGAGTATAAATGTTCATGTTTAACAATAAAAACCAGAAAAAGCACACCATTAGAAACATCACTATGTTCTAAAATAGTGATGAAATAGGGCCTAACACAACTTTGAAATAAATTAAAGTGGCCCCTTTAATTAAAGTGTGAACATCTTTCACTGCATTTAACCCTTTCACCGTGTGAAGCAGAAGACAGCCACCACTGCGTTGTGCAGGAGAAGAGTGAGGGGACAGTACCCTGCTTGAGGAAACCCCAGTGGTGACACTAGCAATGTTGCGATTTGAACCCACAACCTTCTGATTGGGTAGTGCTGTCACCTCACAGCAAGAAGATTCTGGACTTGATTCCAGGCTAAGGCGGCTAAGAGACCTTTTTGTGTGGGCTTTGTGTGTTCTCTCATTTTTTTCACCCATGAGCTCCAGTTTTCGCTCAGAATCTGAAGAGGCGCAGGTCAGGTCGGTTAGAGATCCTACATTTCTCCTGGATGTAAATGTTTGTCTTTGCCATGGCAACCTGTCTTAGGTATTACTTTACTTTCCGCACTATGATCACTGGGATATGCTCAAGCACCTCTCACAGCCCTGGCTAAGGAGAAGTGGTTCAGATGAAGAGAGGATGTAAAACCTATTGATTTAACACTATTTCTGTATTAACTTTTTCAGATTCTTTAATAACAGATTACAGTTACCATTCGAATCCTAGTTAAACTGACCTCTGTAATTTTATACTTTTCTGCTCTAACACACCTGATGCAACTAAGTTAGCGGATTTTGTCAGAATGTTAGATCATAGAAAAATGTGCACTATTGGCTCGTTGCTGCCTGTGCTTGTGCTAATAAGTGCTCCAGCCCCTTTCAGCAGAGTATGCTGGAAGCTTAGACTCTCGTTCCTTATCTCTCAGTTGGGGGTCTTTATTTTCTCTTTGTTATTTGCACACTTCAGAAACATCTGTTGCACCCCAGCAGTCACCGATCACCATATTTAATCGCACCACTACTGTTACAATGTGTGTTGCTGAAGCATTGCGTTCAGGGAGAGTGTTTTCTCAAAAGTGATGCTCTCAATGCATGGCTGACTTTTGGAGCCAGACAGCCTTTTGTCTATTGGCGCTTGCGAATCGGAAAATCAGATTACTTCTGCTCCTCAGGACTGGCTGAGGTTTTGTCTCGCTGCCAGCCGAGGATTGGAAGACTGAATTTATACAAGGGCCTCAGGAGACACTAGCAGAGCTGGGATAGACACCCCCACCCCATACACACACACACACACACACACACACTCACACGCACAATCCAACCCGCTCAACCTCTTAAGAAAGAAAAAACCCATCAGACTCTATTCTTCTCATACCACATATAAATAATGTGTCTCATCACTAAAGAAGAAACTTCAGCTCTCTTTTATAGCACCTTAAAGTAAATGGAAAAATGTAAGTGTCATCGCAGGCCTGGTATTGGAATTACTGCCAATAACTCTGTGCTCATTTTTTTCTCATGGATGCACAAGCAAGCACACTGTGGAGTCATCAGGGTCTTTCAGGCCTTCAGAGGAATAATAATTATTTCAGAGAACAGAAAAAGTTAATGTCTGTAGTTGTCAGTTAATTTTATTGAATAGAATCAACATTCTTCTTGTATTTAAACTGTTTTTTGTTTTAAAACATAATGATTATGGTGTAGAAGTGCCTAAAGGAAATGTCCCCAATCAAGGTTTTTTCTGTTGTATTTATGTAAATAACGTCAAGCAGGTTTTCTTCAAGCTGGACATACTAAATTAACTACCTAATTCGAAACTGAATTTGCTACAATCAGAGTTAATACTGTTAGGACAACCATTGTTGCTCTGATGTACATTGTATTTTCTTGAAGGGAATTTTGTTGCATCCAGCCATTTACTTTTTCAAAACATTAAATCAATGAGTTTTTGGAACTGAAGTCATTTGGTGAAAGAGTTAGATCTGAGTGTTGTCTACACAGCTATGATAAGACACCTTGGAGAATTTGACATGTATGGGCTGAGCAAAAGTGTGACTCCATACTTCATGGCAGTATTCTCTGATTTCTGTCTATAGAGACAATATAATCTCTGCTTTCTAGGTACATCCTAAAGCATGTGAGGAGTGTTCCTGTGAACCCAAGCCAATTTTCTAATCTCTTAAATAAAACTTTATGATGGACTTTGTCAAAAGGTGCACTAGGATCTAGCCAGGATTTTAACCTGAGTCTGTATTCAGACAAATGCTGTTTACACCTTTATCAGAGGTATGTCAGTACTATGATGTTGACAGAACCTGATTGAATGTCATCAAAGTAATAATTAGAATTCAAGTGAGTACTGATTTGGTTAAAATTTACTTTACATTTATGGCATTGATCAGGTGCTTTTATCCAAGGGACTTCCATTCCCTATCTACAGGGAACAGTCTCCCTGAAGCAGCTTGGGGTTAATAGTCTTGCTCAGCAACCCAGTGGTGATATGCTGTAGATAGGATTTGAACCCCTGACTTCTTGGTCAAGAGGCAAGTGTCCTACCCACTGAAAGCGGCCTATAATTGATAGATGTGTAGGTGTCATGATTAGGCAAGGATCCTCAATCAAAGATATAATTTACCAATAAGCTAACATTATTCCAGGCAATGAAGCATGACTGGGTTATTATCACTGACCTAGAAATGTTATCCTGGTGGATCCCTAACTGCAGCTAGTTAGGGTTTTTTCCCCAACAATTTGGACATAGTATGGCTGCACGTATCATAGAGGCCATTTGTTTAATGGATGGATGCAGAGGAACTGACCGACGAGTGTTTGCTTGGGGGCCATCTGCCGCCCCCTGCTATCCAGCTTTGGCTCGGCTAGCCTTTTCTAATGCTGCTGTCCATTATGTGTGCTTAGGAATGTCATAACCACAGCAAAATCATACCTTAGAGAAATCAGCATGTTATGAATGTCCATACAAACACAGGCATGCCTCCATTAAATGCAGCCTCTTGTTTTGTGAGAATATTAGATTGAGTGCTCTAGGACTATTAACACCAGGGCTAAGAGAATGCTGAAGTATAAGTATTAGGGGAGTGTATCTCGCTGTCTGACTATATTTGTTCCCTATATGGAAGCGTGAGGGCCTGGAGTGAGTGAGTACATGTGGAGTGAGGGTGTCAATCACTTTGATTTAGAGCAGCACATTCTCTCTCTTGGGCACACTTGGCATATTGTACTCCGTACTGGGGCCTCTTAATGAACTTGGCTGCCTTTAATTGACTGGTGAGGAACATAAAGGCACTGTTGACAGAGACTTAGTCATGCTGTTCATTCTCAATAGCTATCAAAAGGATGATTCATCTGCTGGCGCATTTTGTCTTAGCACTGGGTTTAGGGAAGAAAAAAAAACCTAAGTCTCTGGAACACTCAAATTCAAGTTCTCTTTTTATAGGATTTTTGCTATTGTGTCTGAGTGTTTCAGATAAATATTACACTCGCTTTGCCATTGAAACTTTTTTTTTGCCTTAATACTTTAAATTCAGAGGTCTAGCAATTCAGATGCAGATTTTTTATTTAGTTGCTTTTATTTTCCTAGATTAATGGATCTCAGTCCTGGACCTGAAATATCGCTGCTCTGCATTTTGTAATGTTTCCCCACACCAACACATCCAGGAAATCCTTTTAAAAGGGGAATTCTACAGATCTTCCCACATTTCTGCATAAATCAATTGCTAAGGCTTTAACAAGGTCATTTAGAGTGTAGAAACTTTCTTTCAGTGGTGGTGAATGGAACCAGGACTCATAACGTTTGCAACACCAATATAGCGTCATTTGTCCTACCCACCACCATCTAAAACCAACACATCTGAATTGTTGATTATGGTGAAATAGTAGCAAGTATTGGTTTTGTCTGGGGAATATTTGGCCCCACATATGTCTCTCCTCCGTGAATGTGTTTAAAAATGGCATTTTAGACCAAACTCTTTCTCAAAACGATCATAAAGGAACAATGCTTCGGGCACAACACAGAACATTTGGAACCATTTCATGTAATACATTTCAGCAGGGGAGCTTTTGAGTCATTATTTTCTACAGATGTCTGGTTCCCATTGCCACTGTTGTGAACGATTCTGACTTGGTAGAATCTCTTGTAAAGCACATTTCGCAGAAACCTTCTTTGAATTACATTTTTCATCTTGCACATATCTGCTGGGTTAAAATACCCAATTTTTACCTTTCGCCTCTTTTCAGATCCGTAGGCAGGGTGGTATCCCTTTGCTGGTGGACCTGTTGGACCACAGGATGGCCGAGGTGCACCGGAGTGCTTGTGGGGCCTTGAGAAACTTGGTGTATGGCAAGGCTAACGATGATAACAAGATTGCCTTGAAGAACTGTGGAGGCATTCCTGCACTGGTCCGCCTGCTGCGCAAGACCTCTGATGTGGACATCAGAGAGCTGGTCACAGGTAAGGTGCAACATATGGTGCAGTGTCAAATGTATTAATCCTACTGTGTTGCTTATATGCAGATCTTAGGCTCTGTGTGTCAGTAACTTCAGCCTCAGAAGCTTGCGTGGATCATTTTATGTTTATTGTACATTAAGATGTCCACAGCTATCAAAATCTGGCCAGCTATACTAATAGAAGTCCTGACGTCTGTGGGTACACTCCTACATGCACCAGTTTTTATCAGTTCAACAAGACACTCACAATTAGCGTGTTTGTCACTAATAGTAAGCAGTTTCCTTATCTCCATACCAACAATATAGAATATGTGTTTGAAATAGCCTAATACATACCTTTTACCAAAGAAGTTGTAAGTATTATGCAATATAGGATTACTTTCCAGTGTCTTTGCAGAAGACATCCTAATCTTGATGGATTTTAACCAACTTTCCCTCGAATTTAATCATATCACTCCACCCAAATGTTCCCCAGTCACACAATACCAATACTGGGAGAGTCAAGGCCAACACATGCTTCCCTCAAGTCATGTCACCTCTCACTGGCTAGCATCGTGCAAGTGAGTTGCATGGCCATCCCTCCCCAACCAAGACGGATGAAAAAGTCATATCATTTTAAAAGCCCAGCTTCACAATTAAATGAAGCCAGTCTTTTGTAGATCACCCAGTGAAGATGGCTGAGGGGTACTGATGGACACATGTAATAATTCCACATCTTGATTTTGAGTGAAGTAAAGGAGTTTATTTGAATATTTTGCTCCCCACAGATTCCTCTGATTTCTGGTAGCATGTAAAAGGCTTCTGTGAGGAATAGATCTGTGA
Organism: Rhabdalestes septentrionalis; assembly: GCA_037832545.1. NCBI lineage: Eukaryota > Metazoa > Chordata > Actinopteri > Characiformes > Alestidae > Rhabdalestes > Rhabdalestes septentrionalis. The sequence continues at coordinate 15,303 of JBBMFX010427212.1, forward strand.
AAGATTTGATTTACACATATGCTGCAAATATGGTCTATTGACTAACTGTGGTGTTGGCCTCCTTATGATGTATAGTGAAAAGGCCCATTCTTAATATTGGCATTGTAGGTAAGCAGCAAATTTATGGTCAGTGTTAAGATAGGAGTAGTTTAGCATCCAATCATCTTGAATTCTTTTGAAATTGATGCTACTGGTGGTGATGTGGGCTTGTTTAGTTTTAATGACGTTTAAATTAAACATGCTGCATAGATAAAGAAGCTAAAATTGTCTAGCGTACTAAAGCAGATGAAAAAGGCGCCTCTGGAAGCCAAACGGCCGAATCCAAAGCTTAGATTTTTTTGGTTGTGGTTTTGGAAATGGGTATAAAACAACACCCTTTTGTTCTATCATGGTATATTTTAAAAAGTATGTTTTAGACCAGAGAATCTAAGTTGAAAGCAGCTAGCAACGGTTGTTAAGCAGGGCTAAGGAAAATGAGGCAAGTCTTAGGATCAGCCTAATTGGCTCTCCCTCTGACTTTGGAATGCCTCTAGTAGAACCGCACATGCTTTTTGTCATGTTTGTTAAGGTTATGGCATCGCTTTTCAGCAGGGGTATTCAACTCAGTCCTGGAATGCCGGCATCCAGCATACGTTGGCTGTTTTCCTGTTCAAAAACACTAAATGTGGGAGTTAATGAGTGTGTTTGAGCAGGAAAATCACCAAAATGTGCTGCTAGTCACTGTTTACTACTTTAATACAGGCCTGTTTTGGTTGTAGCACCGCTACATGCAAAATCAACAGGATGTACTTGGACTCTTTTGCATGTTGCTCAAAAAGCCCCCTCCTCTCAAGGCCAATTCACATGGGATGCATTTCCAGAGTGCTTCTAGTCATTAATGCAATGGAAGAAGATCCATTCGAATGAATAAGTCCACACGGCTGTGCTAAAAGACCATCTCGCGCCTGTCAAAACATAAGCACTTCTGTTCTGCTGTGTTTCGTTGCACATAGATATTTTTTTTCACTTGAATGAAATGTCAACTCCACAGAGATCTTGTCAAATAACACTGTCATTTTCTGTAGCTTTGTAAGCTTTATTTAAAGTAATAATTTATGAAAATGTGATGATCTTGGTGGAGTACTGGCTGCTCTGTGCTAACAATGTGTGGAAGAGACTCTTTTCCAACACTTGCAAGGTTAAAAACATTTTGATGTGAAACAGATCTGCTGTTTAAGCTGTTAAGTACCAAACTTGCGATTAAAATGTCGATGAGGAAAGAAAAGTGGGGAAATGCTGCTGTACTTCTCTGTAGCAGTGAGTAGGAGGCTGTGTCGATTACAAGTTGTGTGGACTCTGTAGATTAAGAATGAGTTTGGCTGCCCTACAACACTGCATGAACAACGGAAGGGTATAAATCCCCTCTGGACTATCCACTGTAACAAGAAACCATGAGCTGTACAAACAAAAGTGAACAGCTGGAGGAGATGACCATTGACCGTATATGATATATATTGTTGCTGTCAGAACAAAAGCTTGGGTCTCTAAAATAATATTCCCCTTGAATTATCATGGAATATCATGTAAAAAATATTATGAATTTTGTACCATTTATTGTGGTTTAGGTGGAGGTTTTTTAAGGCTAGCTGATGTTTTGTAACTACACTGTCCAAAAGTGTCCAGAGGCTTCCTCAGATAAAACTGATACTAATGTGCACACATCAGGTTTGTGTACAATTCAGAAATGAATTGAGAATGACTCCTAAATTCCAATTCAATTCTTGAATTTGAATTAAATTTGAATTGATGTCAAAAACAGGATCTAGAAATGCAATTCGAATTTGAATTAAGGCAGCAAAATTACAATTCAAAACAAATTCAAAGAAATTCACATACATAAGTGGTGTTTAACAATGAAGCTTTACAATATGTCAGATATGATTTCATTACTTATTCTATAAATGATATTAGTTTGAACTACTTGTCCAGATTACGTTAACAGGAAATGTTTCCCCCGAGCAATGAATGTTAAAAGCTCTAGTCACAGAACACATAATCAAGTTTCATTTATTGGAATTGGAATTTTGTGGAACACAATGGAACGTGAGTCTATATCCCAGAAGGCTTTGCTTTAACCAAGTATTTAAAATGGTTGCCAAACAATTTGTTGTGGACATTTGTTTGAAAGCTTCTTTTTTATGCAACACTGGACTTCTTAAGTTTCAGAAGTCCCTTACAACTTCAGATTACGAACATTTATAGATTTAACACCTGTAATAACAGCAACATGGAAAATA
>JBBMFX010427642.1:0-32824 GCA_037832545.1 Rhabdalestes septentrionalis
TGTGTGTGTGTGTGTGTGTGTGTGTGTGTGTGTGTGTTTGTGTGTGTGTGTGTGTGTGTGTGTGTGTGTGCATGCGTGCTTGTGTGTGTGTTTGTAAAATGACAAGAATAGTATAGGATATTTATAGGATATTTATATTTAAATCTATGCATTACACCCTGGCGACAATGTTAAATGGTTCAATTGTTAAATTAAGAACATAAACAGTAACTCATCATTAAAATGAGCATGTAAATTACTATTTAAAATGCGTATATGTTTGCCTAAACAGTTTACTAACAAGAAACCCAATGAAAGGTACTGAAGGATGAGGAAGACGTCCACGAAAGTTGCAGTCACCCACGGCCTGAGGATCAAAGCTTGTGTTGCCTGGAGACAGCGAATGCACGTCAGTAGTATTTTTTACACTAACTACCCCCCACTAATTAGCAGAGCAAATGTTTACCTTTGAATAGGTGAAGTCTTGTCCTCGCTTCATCATTAGACCCATATTTGAGCAGTGTGGGACAGCAGGTGACCTTTGATGCTATTAGATTGATAGGGTTGCTAAAGAGATATACTTCAGGGAATAAGCTTAGTGTGACATATATGAGGGTGTAAATTCCACAAAAGCTCATTTCAGGCAAGAAACGGTTGCTGATTTAACAATATCAGTCTCAGGGCATAGTCTATAAAAAGACTGACATCACTTTCCATTATTATTTTTTAAATGGCCTGTCCTAGGAAAAACGTTTTCATTAATAAATACACTGTTACATCATAAGAGATAAAAAGAGGTCGGAAATTTGTCATAACTGTTTCTGACACAAAAATCCACACCGATGTCATATGAGAAAAAATTCTCTCTTTCCAAATAGTCTTATGATGATTAGGGTAGATGCTGAATGCAATCCAAAACTACAGCTTGTCTCAAGATAAAAACCAGATTGACGCTTAATATTGAACCTGCACTAGAACCTGAACATTCATCAATCAAACCAATCGAACCAAAAGAGGAAAGCGCTTTGGGTCCTGAGAAGATCCTGGCATTGTGACTCAGCAATAGAATGATCAATTGAAACCATTGATTGCTTGTGAATCACGCCAACATCTACTGGAGAGTCTAACTTCAATGTGATTAGGCCGACTGTCTGAATTCCCCTATCTTGCTGAGAAGACTTGGCAATAGTGTGTCAATTATTGTTACAACTGCTGATTACCAGGCCACAGGAATGGTATAAATATTAAATGAGAGATCTGCATTATAGATGCAGAAAGGGCAAAGACATCTTCACATAAAACACTTATCCTTGATAGGCAATTTATTAGAGAAGGTATCAATGTTAAGGATCACATGTGGCCAGATACCATTTGGGTCACATACCCAAGCATAGCCCAGCACGATAGTGGCATGAATCCATCAGACAAATCTTTGTTGCAAAGTTTTATTAGGGCTGGGCATGTTTACGCGTTATTATCATGTTGACGCATTATTTACTTAACGCCAAAATAATTTTATCTTGCGTTAACCCTTGTTTTTTATTCTTTTATTTTGAAAGCTCATTGCTTTTTTGGGCTCGTGAGTGTGCAGAGCACGCAGCACTGCGTCTCAGCTGGTATATAAAGGGAACACTTAAACAACACACTGTAAATCCAAGTCAATCACACATCTGTGAAATCAAATTGTCCACTTAGGAAGCAACACTGATGGACAATACATGTCACATGCTGTTCTGCAAATGGAATGGGCAACAGGTGGAAATTATAGGCATTTAGCAAAACATCCCAAATAAAGGAGTGGTTCTGCAGGTGGCGACCACAGACCACTTCTCAGTTCCTCTGCTTTCTGGCTGATGTTTTGGTCATTTTTTTATGCTGGCGGTGCTTTCACTCTAGTGGTAGCATGAGACGGAGACTAAAAACCCACATAAGTGGCTAAGGTAGTGCAGCTCATCCAGGATGGTACATCAATGCGTCTGTATGGGTTGTGCTTACAGCCCAAAACCATGCAGAACGTTTGGCTTTTGCTAGGGAACACCAAGTTTCACAAATTCAACACTGGCTCCCTGTGCTCTTCACAGATGAAAGCAGGTTCACACTGAGCAAATTTGACAGATGTGACAGAGTCTGGAGACGCCGTGGAGAACATTATGCTGCTGCAACATCCTCCAGCATGACCAGTTTGGCAGTGGGTCAGTAATGGTGTGGGATGGCATTTCTTTGGGGGGCTGCACAGCCCTCCATGTGCTCTCCAGATGTAGCATGACTGCCATTAGGTACCGAGATGAGATCCTCAGACACTTTGTGAGACCATATGCTGATGTGGTTGGCCCTGGCTTCCTCCTAATGCAAGACAATGCTAGACCTCATGTGGCTGATGTGTATCATAAGTTCCTGCAAGACGAAGGCTCTGATGCCATGGACTGTCCTGCCCGTTCCCCAGACCTAAATGCAATTGAGCACATATGGGACATCATGTCTCGCTCCATCCACCAATACCACATTGCACCACAGACTGTCCAGGAGTTGGCGGATGCTTTAGTCCAGGTCTAGGAGGAGATCTCACAGGAGACCATCCGCTACCTCATCAGGAGCATGCCCAGGCACACGGAGGCTACACACACTACCGAGCCTCATTTTGACTTGTTTTAATGACATGACATAGTTGGATAAGCCTGTAGTGTGGTTTTCCACCTTAATTTTGAGTGCGACTCCAAATCCAGACCTCCATGCGTTGATAAATTTGATTTCCATTTATCATTTTAGTCTGATTCTTCTTTGTTGTCAGCACATTCAACTATGTAAAGAACAAAGTATTAAATAAGAATTCAGGTCTAGGATGTTTTTTTTGTTCCCTTTATTTTTGAGCAGTGTATTTGATTTTATTACATAATTGTTTAAGTTGAGATTTAGACGAAACATTTGACATACAGATGTGTAATTGTATTAAAGCAAATACTGCTCTTTTAAAGCTCCATTTTAGTTCAGAGTGTTTGCAAACCATATGTTGTTACACTTTTGTTTAAATAGCAGTTTTCTAAAAATAAAAGAGCATCACACACTACTTTTGAATGAATTAATTTAGCACATAACAATGTGATTAACCACAAATAATCACGGAAAATCAAGTAATCACGATTAGAAAATTTTATTAATTGTTGCCCTACAGTCGTTTTTATACATTTCATAGTCACTGCTGGACTTAGATTTTTAAAAAATGTATTGAATAATACAAGTATTAAATTTGCACTTATATTCCATTATCAGTTTAGTGCAGAATCATGGAGCCCAATCCAAAGATTTCTGGTCAGCGGTGATCCTATAGTGGTCCTTTTTTCGTTTATAGTTGGAGTAGGGGTGCAACAACAGATCACATTGGAGAGCTGTACATCTACACAGTTCACCCACGTGGTACATGTACATTATCTGGTGAGTATTTCATGTCGTGTTTCTTTATTTGTGGCACCCCCTGTACGTTGAAAGATGCATTTAAGATGTCTCTTACAGTCTTTATCCAAAAGAGGGCGACAGTACCTCTGTTTACACTTCTTAAAAAGGTTTGAAATACTTGTCAAATTCAATCATATGGAATCAAACCCTGTCACAGAAGAAACGTATGGATGCAAACACTATGCCAAGCAGTGCGTTAGGAATGAGTGAAAAAGAGCAAATTTAATACAATATTTGGACTCTCTGCAAATGTTTTCTTTAGTTATTTCAGTCCACATAAGATCTGATCAGAGCTGACACAGACTCTGGGCTATTAAATAAATGCATGTTGTGCAAAGAGGTGCAGAAGGAAAGCAGCTTACACATGTGTTCTTTGCGCATGCGCTTGTCGAGGGACGCTGTCACCATGGCAACGAGCGTCCACTGTAAATGACCCTCAGTCTTTCTGTGGCCAACCAACACAGATTCTGTTCCTGAGTTCTTTTCAGATATAAAATGACAGTTCGTTTCAAGGTATGTTAATAATTTTATCCCTGCGAAGATAACATTAGAACGGGCTGCGAGGAGAGGGCTGGGGAAAACAACGCCTACGTCACGGCTTTCGAATCAAAGCAAAACTAGAACAGGCTAAACATGGGCTCTCCTTTTCTACCTCAAAATAAACAGCAAAACGGAGCCGAGAAGGGTCAACCCAAAGCCTGTTCTTTTCTGCCTCTATGCATAACGTCCTGGTAAGGGTTTGAGACGGTAATACGAAACCAAGAACCGAAAGTCTTCTGTAAAATCTTTTGTTTTGGTTTGGTAGCGCAGGAAGGGCTCGACGCAGCGACGTCTCACCTGAGCTACCACCAGTTCCTTTAACATCGAGGGCAGGTATCTTCGTTTTCTTTATGCTTTTTTGAGTAAAATAACACAATAAGTCTACTTACTGTGTAACAGAAGACGACCTTGAGATTCAAATGGTTTTATGACCGGCTTAGCCAGGTTCCTGACGCGAGGATAAGGAAGGATTGAGACAGTCTTATTGTCGTGGAGCCTGATAAACGTGGATTACGTTAAACCTTTGGCCTGTTATACTGTATATCCATTCTCTTCGGGCGCTAGGGTGCATTAAGAAATTAAATCACAGCCCTGAATGGTCAGTGACGACTCCCGAATGTAGAAACTGTACCGTCTTTCTCATGTTCCTCCGTTTTGTGTCTTTAACCTCATCCAGGTACGAAGCGAGTATCAGAACAGGTACAAGGCTCGTCCGAGGCGAGTGAAGACCTCCTCACCTCAGAGCATGATGCTACAGGCTGGACTCCGATCTGACCAGCAGGGTAAGACAGTACATAAACAGTGCGTTTGTTAACGACCTACAAGTGGAGTCTGTATGGTCCCTAGGGCCCCAAAGTAAGTCAATTTACTGATCAGCCCCTGCATGACTTTTTTTGTAATGTACTAGTTGATGCACTATTGTTGTGCTCCTACAAGTTGATGCTCTCATGGCATGCTACTCCACTCTGTACAATCAGTAACCTAACACAACCTAAACCAACGGTTCTCAACCTTTTCAACATTAAGGCCCGCTCATCAATCACAGCATGTTGCCAAGTACCAATTTACCACATTAGATCATCTTAACCAATTGTGGACCAATGGTCTGTCCCAATTTTAGATTCGCAGCCCAATCAAAAGCCTTCGCGGCCCATCAGTGGTCCCTGGCCCAGTGGTTGAGAAACCTGGACCTAAACTACCTACACTTTAGGGCAGGGGTGCCCAAACCTGTCCAGACAGGTCCGCTGTGTGTGCAGGTTTTTGTTCCAACCAAAAAGAAGCCACACCTGAGTAATTGAAAACCAAGGCCAACTGATTACAGAAGTGGAATCAGGTGTGCCTCCTGCTTGGTTGGAATGAAAACGTGCATCCACAGCAGCCCTTTCTGGACTGGTTTGGGCACCCCTGCTTTAGGGAAAAAATTATTTGGACCATTACACCAACAGGCAGAGGTGGGTAATCCAGGACAAAAGAGTAAAAGTCCTCCCCAGGATTGTATTCCAACTGCCATGGTTCTCTAGTGCCTTCAAACCAGCAGTATCAGGATTCAGGGGGTGCAGTAAAATCCCAGGGTGGGTATTTACTCTTTGGACCTGGATTACCCACATCTGCCAACAGGTGACATTGCCTTCAAATATGTAGACTTTAAAATGGAGTTGCCCAGTCTCTTTGCAGCTATTCCATTCATCTTGGAAGTCTTTCAAAAAGAGTTTCTGTGGGTATTTTTGCCAGTTCATTCTGTAGATCAGCGGTCCCCAAGCCGCGGACTGGTACCGGGCCGTGGGTTGCGTGGTACCGGTCCGCGGGCTGCACGGAAAAATTACAGTATTTCCTTTTTTATTTACTATCAGAGACTAAACTATGTTTTATTTTGAAAAAATGACCGGATTTCTTATATTAAACCGGGTCGTGACGAAAAAAAGTTTGGGGACCACTGATCTATGTATCAACACTATGTATCACTATAGTTCATGTAATTGAATGTCATTATTACAGTATAAAACAATTATTACTTTTTCTGAGAGTCTGTTTATAGATTAGACATTTACATATATCTATTGCAAAACGTATATCGTAAGGTGGAGGGTGGTGTAATATAATTACATTTAAGTAATGTCTTATCACTGCCAGATTTAACTTGGTTTATTGTCCTTTTTTTTTTTAAGAATAAACATAAACTTGCTTCCAGTAGATGGTAGCAGTGAGTTATTTTTGTTACATTGTACAGACAAATAACTTGAGCTTTCAGTGGGATTAGCAGAATGATCAATCTCATGTTGATTTTTTTTTTAATAACAATGTAATTCATGTCCTTTAAAACACTTTTGCTGAAGTATTCTCTCAAAATCAGTTTAGTCAAAATCAAGAAATGTGTGGGTATTCTCGTAATATCTGCTCTGGCATCTTAGCTGATTACTGATCTAAACAAAATTGAAATTTGGATGTATGAGTATGCCAGAGGTTCATCTTCTATCCTATCCAACATCCTATAAATGTACATTTCCTGAGTCAAAGTGTCCCACTCAACACCACCCTGTATGTATCATTCCTGTATGTCAGTCCTACCAGAATTCCAGGTTCAATTTTCTCCCTTTTTGAAGTTCTTAAGTCTCTTGATAAATTTCAAGCATATAAAACAGGTAAGTTGGAATAAAAATATTCTAGCAATGTGACATGAAAAACTATGAATTTCTTCATGCGGAGCAGACAGGGACCGCAGAGAGTATCACATGTACAGTACAATGGAATGTAATGTGTCTTATTTTAAGAGTTTTTTTTTTTTACTATAGGCTTATTTACTAAACTATTCAGTTAACTGGCTCTTCCTTGTTGTTTTTATTAATGTACAGGAATTAGCAAAGAACCCCAGTGGCAGTCTAAGAGGAGGATCCCCTTTTACCCACCCCAAGTGCCCAGTTCTCTGCAGTGGGGAAATTCAGTGGGTTCAATGCACCAGAAGAATGCAGTCAGGCCTAGTAGCCCTCCAGCTGTGGTTCACACAACACAAACAAGTATTGGAGAGAGAGTTGAGACACCTTTGGCCCCAAGATCATCCAAACCACAGAGGGTATCAAAAACAACCCATCACCAAAACGAGGTTCCTTCTGTTGACCAACAGAAACGGGAGCATGCTTCAAATGGGGTGAGTGCACCTCGCACCTTTAGTCTGATGGGTTTTCTAGCATGCTGCAGTATTTTACTTGTGTATTTTACAGTGTTTGCCATCCTTAGACTTGGAGTTGCTGCTCTACACATTCTAAGATGTTCTTTAGTTTTATACGCCAACTTAAACTTTAACGAGAAAAGGCAGGGTAGGGTGTTAATTTGTTGGGTCAGGTGTTTTGGGTGCAGAGCAGGGGGCATCCATGACCGGAGTTGGAAAACACTAAACTAGACTGAAAAACAGTTGTTGAATTGTAGGGGATACTATTATACACAAGAAAGACTGTAGAACAAGATCTAGCCCTTTAAAGGGTTTCCTATGTGTGTGAACGAGTTTGGTTGCGCGCATTGGAAGACTATGCAGTACACAGTATGAGTGAGGGAGTTTTACTTTTTCTTTTCTGTGGCTTAGTTGTGTTTTTATGATTTTACACCGGTGTTCAGATAGGTAAGTCATTTAGGCTAGGGTTTAGTTTGACCAACACCAATATTTGTGTTGCATCAATGTTGAAGTATCTGTGTCGTAACTTGATGAGCCCCTGGATTCTCATATATATACATAGTTTTTCCAGTTTTGTGAATAAACTGGGCCTACATTTACTGAGCATTTTATTAGAAACACTGTTCATAGTTTTTGCACAATTTGACATCAGCGGAAACTGACCACCGTAGAGGCACCAACGACTAGAAATTGTTTGTGTCATAGACCATTCTCAGCAGTGTCATTAACATGATAATGGTATGGTATTGTGGTAGGAGTGTTTCAGTCACAGTGGTGTTATGAGACCGCTGAGAATAGTCCAACGACCAAAAATAACCATAGCAGTATTCCTGTGGTGGAGTGTAAAAGGGCAATGTAAGGTGGAGATTAAAATGTATAGGATATTAAATTAGAAGGAGGAGCTCTTGGCATGGTCCTCCTGTCGAATTTCAGTTATTTCAGGTTTGTTCAGATCAATAACTAGACTATCAGGGCAACACTATTTATATATGCAAGAATATGATCTATAGTCTATAAATGTAGTCTTACACACACACATACACACACACACACACACAGAGAAATACAACTCAGTTGTTACTGTGTGTATGTTTATTATTCCTCAGATAAACCATGCACTGAGGAAGAAGGCAGGCCTGAGATCAGAACGCCAGAGAAATGGACGTTCTGAGTACCAGAGGCACTTTCAGTGGAAAACTCCAGTATCTGAGTCTCCTCTTCTTACTGCACAGCAGGTTAATAATTTTAAAGTTCACAGCATACAGCAGATTAACGCAAAATAAAATTATTAGTCTGTTTTGACATGTTCACCTCAGAGTATTTGTGACATTGTGTCTCTTTCATTTGGTTGGATTGGTCTCACCAAAGTGCACTACATTACTGACATGGGCGTTTTTTGATTAGTTAGAAATTTGGAAGTGATAAAACTTTTATCTCCTACTGCCAATTTGACCATTGGCTAATTACAGTGTAAAATCCCGATCTGTATCTTAAATATATGCTTGAAAATATGTGTAATTAAATACAATGTCTTGGATGGACAAAGATGCTTAATGTTTTGATGTCAAAGTAATGAAAACAACTGTAACTGAGTGGGTGTCTGCACTTGTCCGGCTAGTATGGCTGCAGGTTTTAGTTTCAATGAAGCCGGAGCTCACTTAATCAGTTACTTGATGACTGACCCTGACTGATTAAACAAGTAGAAACAGATGTGCTTCTTCTTGATTGGGATTCAAAACAGGCAGCCAAGCAGGCCATTTTTAGATAAAATTGGGCCCCTCTTCCTTGCTTGTTCTCTAGATCTTTAAGGTTCATTGGAGTAATTATCTGTCAGGTTGAATTTAGTCAATAGGTCCATTGATGCCTGGTCCAACCAATCAAGAATTCATTCTGTGGTACATATGACAAATGGTTCAAAGCTCATCTATTACTAAAGAGTGAAGTGTTAACATTATGCAGACTATATAGTTTCTAGTCTTCCTGCCAGCAGTGAACTGAACTAGGATTCATGTGGAAGTGCCTCATTTGTCAAGAGTGCTTAAGGACAGATTTTTGATCGTTTCTGCGCAAAGTGTGGAATTTATGAACTTGTAATTGTGCTTAGAAATGTGTGTAAATATAAGCACACCTATGACCATGCATACGCACAACACTGCATGTTCGATTCTTGCAACAATGTGACCATCTGTTTAGAATGTCAATTTATTCATAACTATTGAATTAATTAATTAATTAATTAGTGCAATTAGAATATTTGATGCGCATATAAATAATACAAGGGACATATGGTTCAAAATTTAACATGGCTCATCTAGCACTGCTTGTAGATTTAGCAAACCATGCGGAAGTGCGTATTCAGAGAGCGCGCTGATTTGTTTGCTGAAAGTATAGAATGACTTGGGTGCTGCTTTCCAAGACAAATATTGTTTGATTTGTGTCATGATTTGGGATCTGTGTTACAGCGCAAAATAAAGTGCATAAAAGCCTTACCTGTTCATATCCAGGTAGCCTACTCTTCACTCTGGGATTTTTGATTACCGGCAGGTTCCGTCATCAGGTTGGTGATAAATCCAGCATGTCTCAGCCTCCTATGGCCAAGATTCTGCCAGCAGTGTTGGATGCAATAATCTCCCTGGTCCCAAACTACATTCAGTTTTCCAACACAAGTCCAACACAAGTGGAATTTCATGCCATCACTGAATGTCCTAATGTTATTGAAGCAGTAACCTGGACCTACACAGCTATCCTAGACCAAATATAATTACATGAATAGGAAGGGGTTTCATTCCCAGCTTCTACTACTATAACAAGCTCACCAAATATGGTTAATTAGGGCCATTTCTGAAATCAAATTCATCTGAGTGAGCTCAAGCATGGTGATATAGAAGGTGTGGGATTTATCATTGCAGATTTTGTTACTTATGTGCACAAGACCAACCAGCAAACATTTTACTTTTATTACGATGATTCTAAATTTCACTCGTATGATGGAATTTACACTCATTTCTACGCACTCTTGATATATGAAGCCCCAGGATTTTTGGCATTCCACAGTGTGTTTGTTTATGGCTGCCCAGGTGTGGATGACGTATTCACAACTGGCAGAAAGTGAACTATAGGAATACTTTTGATTAGTCGACATGAAACAAGGTGAATGTGAAAAGTGGATGGTAGGGACAGAATATGATTGTGATATGCCTTGCCCAATCGGGCAAACCATGTTGGGAAAACATTAATGTAAAATAGTAAATGATTTGCCCACATTAAAAATTGCATAGGTTATTTTATCATAACACAAAGTGATTCGTTTGAATGCTTAATTGGTTTTTGCTGTCTTTAATAAAAGCAATATGTCTAATTCCACTACCACATCTTTAACTCGTCCGATTAGATGGAATGCTATTTTTAGGACTGTTAATGTATTTAATTTGTCTGTTTCTGTTTAAGACGTAATGTAAACTTTCTTCCAGGAGATGGTAGCAGCGAGTTATTATTTAATTGCTGATTATCTAGAACATTTTCATGAAATGTTACCAATCCTTAATAATGAATTTAAACTAGCATATATGCCCAAAATAAATGTACAAGTTTAACTTCAGTGCAATTCTGTGTGTTGGTTGTGTTCTAGATGTTGTACGCCAGCAACACTTCAGTCCCACCTTTCAAGTCCAACCCTTTACAGATGGAGAGCGAATATAAGAGAAGCTTTAAAGGGTCTCCTCCACCTAGAGCCCCACGTTTACGGCGAGACGTGATGCTAAATGAAGTTCCTCTGTCAAAAATTGACAATATCTCTCGTGAGAAGGTACTGCAGTTTTATGGCATACAGTATGGCAGACATTTATTAAGTATGAATTTCATATGCATTCAACCAGCATAAAAAAGTATATCTAGTATTACACAGAATAAACATATGACTTTCAAGTTCTCCAAAAACTCTTAACCCTTATGAATTGAGAGTTAAATTGCGATTTCATATTTTAATGTAGTTCCATTTTTATAAATAAATGATGTAGTTACATAATCAATTGCAAAGTCAGCAGTGTGTTACATTTTCCTTGTGTTAAGCTTTTGCATTTTCTTTAGGAATGCAGCTATATGAGAATTATCTCACGATAGTTATATAATTCTGATATAGTTCCTATAGAGTTCCTTGTTTACATTAAATGTACATTTTGCATTGGCAGACTTAAGTCTGATTTTTAATGCTTGTTTTGACAATTTTGACAAAACTGTAAAAGGTGCATAATTAGACTGTACATAAACAATAACAAATCTCCTCTGCTACTTACAAATATAATTGTGATAAAGATGAAAAGTTTAGAGCAGGGGTCACCAACGTGGTGCCTGCGGGCACCAGGGTGCCCCCAAGGACCACATGAGTAGTCCACAGACCGGTCAAAAATGTAGCACAACTCACCAGTGAGCAACATCTAACATGTAATTGTGTCCTGTTGCTATTCTTCTTTAATCACATTTGCATTTATATCTGTTTGAAAATGACAATAACTAAAGAAAGCATTTAAAACATGTTCATTATACAGGAAGTTTAGGTAACCTCTGTACTAGTAAGAACTGGTAGCCCTTCGTATTGCTCAGTACCCGTGATGTAGCTCTCAGTTTCAGAAAGGTTGGTGACCCCTGGTTTAGAGTCTAAACTTTCTACAAAATCCACTTATTTTGATGACCTACTAAGGGAGAGAACATTGATGAGAACTAAGTAATATAACACTACAATGTGCTTTTATTGTCCCTGACTTCTAAGAAGATACTAAGGAATACATCTCATACGGGTTGGGATTTAATTACTGTGGGAATAGATAACAGAGTTTTATTTCCTTCTCTCTCTCCAATGGTAGAGTAAGAGGAAGAAAAGGAAGGAGCAGCAGAGGCCCAAACAGGAAGCTCATCCAGAGCCACAGCCCCTGCAATCCCTGCAGCAGGAAGTGAGTGCTCCATGTGAACAAGTCGTAAGGTGTGTGGTTTTTAAAACCAAACAAATCAACAAAGTCAACTGCTTTATGCCCCCTTTATTATACCTCTTCGAAATATGCACAGTGATTGTACCTTTAGTGCTGTAGTACACCTGTTTCACACATGGGTGAACTTACCCATCTTATTCTTCTTTCTGCACAGGAAAGCAAAAACTGAATATACTTCAAATTTCCGCTCTCCTCTTCAGTATCGCTACAAAGATGGTACCTGGGTCAGGTCCAAAATATTAGGAGAGGAGGTAAGCTGGGCAATTACCTCAGGTCATTCACCTTTACATCACTGATAAATTATGCTGTATATCAGAATGATTAATGTATGCCACCTCCCATATTCTATAAAACAATGGGAATTGTTTGGTTTCCTTTTCACTATTATACAGAAATATTTCCACAAATGGTGGAGCATTCGTAGCGCTTCAGATGAAATATTTTTCACTACTTTTCACTTTAAGGATTTCTTTGTAATACTCCTATATACTGGCAAATGCACATGTTATCTGCTAGAGGAAAACAGTAAAATTCATTGATTTTAATCGATGTATTTTGCCTCACGTTAGAAATAAAGGATTTATACAGCTGCATGTTTAGTTGCCAAACATCCAGCCTTTCAGAGTGCTTCCATTTTCTCTCTTTTGGAAGAACAGTCAGTTAGAAAATTAAGATCCTTCAGGCTGATTAAATGGGTGATTAACAGCAGCTACATTTATAAAGCATCACTTTATATTAACAAAATCATCAATGATTAGGTTTCTATGATCGCAAGGCCATGTTGAAACTTTTAATCTGTAGACAAAACAACCTAGTAGAACCTCGCTTTTGGGCCATCATTTATAATCTTTACATATTAAAAACAATCAAAAGGGCCCATTCATTTATAATTAGGATCATTTCAAGTTTTCACAATACAAATCCACGTTTATGGATTTTTATAATATGAAATGTTCCAGCCGTCAAAATAGCATCCTGTGTGGAACTATGCATTCTGTAAACGACAAGCTCAAAACATCTAATCTTGAGAAAGAATACAGGAATACAAGAGAGAATGTTAAAAAATAATTAGCAAAAGCAAAAGCAATGTATTCTATTACCAGTTGTTTTATTTTCTCAAGCAACAACTGTATGTGTGACTTCTAGCATAGAATGTGTAGGGAACAGTAGAAAGTAAAAACCTTTATGAGATTTATATTTATGAGAAATTATTATCCATTGAAATAAGATGTACAAATTGAATCATGTGAAAGCTTTATAACATGAAGGTAAGAATCAGAGGCTAGCAAATGTGGATCTATGGTCTCTCTAATAACTTGTCTATGTGATCAATCTTGCAGGGTGGAGAGTGGTATCACGAGGTAAATGGCTGCTCTGCTGTATTATCTGCTTCTCTTTTTTATATGTGTCTCTCAGCTATATTCACATTTTTGCAGACTACTTACTCAAGATTGTGTGGTTCTGTCCATGTGTATTGTGCTGTGCTCTCCCATTTGATCTGATTTACAATTAGGCCTCATCATATCATACAGTTCTAGATTAGATGAGTATGTGAATGTGTGAGAGACTTCAGTTGCTATTGAGTCAGCAAGATGCTCACCCAGCATCCTTTCCACAGAACTTTCAGGTTTCCTGTGGTTTGGCTGGTTATGTGTTGTTGTTTTTTTTGCATCCTAAGACGCTTAGCACATAAATTATAGTATTTCATTGCATGTACCATGAAGGAAAAAAGTCTTTAAAGCACTTTTGTTAGACTGGAATCTGTTACCTCAGGGGTGTCCGAACATTTTGCAAAGAGGTCCAAATTTGATAAAGTGAAGATGCCTGGGGCCATTAGATCCTTCTGAAATGTTTTTAAACAACAAATTTTACAGGAAAATACACACCGTTATAAAATAATTTTCATTCTCACAATTACATTGATTTTTCAAATGGCAGTGTAACCAAATATACACCACTCAGACAGAAGTGAACAACTCTAAAAATACAATTCTGACTTTCATTTATGTCTGGAGTGTCAGATAATATTGAACAAACAATATGGAATACCTTACATTTCCATGCGTTAAATAAATATCTTTGCCTCATTAACATTTTAAACAGGAGTTATAGGTTATGCCAAGTAAAGTTAAAAACAAGTGAATTTTGCCCGTATCTTTAACGAGATCTTTCAGAAAGCAATAGTTTGTGTTACCTCTACAGGTACATAACATCAACAGTTATAAACACATCTTATTCAAGTATTTAATATAATAAGTACTGTAAGTCCAAGTTTATTAGGATGCTTTAGGCTTTTCACTGTTAATAGTGACAGGTGGTAATGTTCAAAACACTCAATTTCAGATTGATCAACAGATCAGATAACTTGCTGCCAACTCTTTGTGGTCACCACGGCAGAATTGAGTGGAGGGTTTGCGGCACAGATTCAGAGTCAGATAGCATTAGAATGGTGCTGCCACTGTGTGATGTTGAGATGCTGGTTTATCCCCATAAAGGGCCCATGTCCTACATTTCCAATATTTATTTTTTCTCCTGAAGTCCAATTACGGTGTTTGTGTAATTTCTAAGCTTTCTTAATACCAGTGAAATACATTGGCTGTATTGCTTACTTTTCCTTGTGTGTGTGTGTGTGTGTGTGTTTAAATTAGCTCTCTTCTGATTAGATACCCTGTATTGCACCTCATTCAAAAAGCACTTCAGACTGAAACAGTCTTTTATTGTTTTGCATGGACAGGACTAAACTTCTGTAGGTTAAATGGGTGTGACTAGATTCCTGGAAGTCCATACAAAACTGGCTGTTTTATAGATTCATTTAAATATTTTACTACATTAGCAGGGGAATGAAACATTAAACATGTATACATACTGAAATAAACGTAAAACTGTTTATTTCAGAAGGGCTGGGATTTTTTTTGTTTACTGTTCTGATAAGACTTATTTTAGAAGTACTGTATTTTATTTAGTAACTATTATGAAACTAGTTTGTGAGCTGTAGCTGTGAGATTAAACAATTGAAGCATGGGCCCAATTACATGTCTTTATTTTTACGAGTTAGGAACAACTGGAAAGTTGACATAATGTAGTTTTAAAAAGGTTTAAAAAGGGTCATTAGGTTTCTCAAAGTTGTGCGTGTAGGGAAAAACCTACACTCCTCTAGAACCATGGAATATTTCAGGCTTTTACACCAGGGTGGTTCCTGGACATCTGAAAATCTTTCAGCTGCCTTCAAGGTGCTATTCAGGTGGCAAAAATTCCACATTCACAGAAATCTTCATCTGCCTGTGTTAGTGGCTAAGCTGTATCTATAATTCTGCATTTCCATCTAGCTGAGCTTTCTCATGCATATCCTCTAATTTCTAAACAGTTAGATATTTTATGATCTTGAGTCTTGTCAAGTAGGTGTTTATTTCATAAACATAAGCAAACAATACAGTACTACAGGACATGGCAGTGTAAAGTACAGACCACAAAACGCAGAACCAGTACCAAGGGAGAGCAAATTTCTCAGATATATTTATTATTTGGTAATTGGACAATATTGAAGTTATATTTATACCTGAGGATGTATCTGTGAATTTAGTCCTGTCTAACACTCTCATGTAATATTTTATGGAGTGTGCATTCCCAGATTACAATGGCTTTTTCCTGCTATAAAATGTACTGTTGAAATAGCCCCAGGTTATGTCAGTCTTGTACATATTGACCTGGTAAATAATTCGTCATATCCTGTGGGAAAGCAGTTTTTGCTGGTTTTCTTAAGTGTGAAGATACTCAGTGGACTTCTCTTCTTATCTCTCTGTGATGCAAATCAGGCTAATGAGTACTAACCTGTGTCAACATTAAAATCTGCACCAGAAAATTAAAAAGTATGCGTGTGTAGATTTATGTGGCAGATTTGATGATAGGCTGTAAACCCTCTAGCTAATGCCAGGGCAGATTGCACACTGCGTTCACTAAAGACAGTCAGGTAGATTGTTAGGTTGAGAGAAATAAGATAAAAAATGTTCTTAAATTACATGTAGATCTCTCATCCTGTACAGACTGGTCATAAACTGTTTCAGCAGCCTGTGTCGACATTACTCCACAGACATACGTCCAGAATTCTTATCTGACCAAATAATACTTAAGTCCTCAAAGTAATGGTGCAATAATTCCCTTGCTTATTGTGCTAACATGCTTTGTTGCCTGTTGAAGATTAACATATATGTGTATGATAAATTATTGTCTTGAATCAGTACTTTTGTATATAATTGTTCTCCCATTCTTCACCATCTAATTTGTTTTTGATTAACAGCTAACTCAATGGCTATATATTGTTATATTTGAATCATTCAAGTACTAATTTACAGAATGCATCAATGCTTTGGCTTACTGTGTTGGATTTATTGGACTTGATTTGAAGTATCTTCTTGCTTTTCTTGATTTCTAATGTCTTTTTTGGTTGCTATTTTAAGGTGCGTGAGTTGCGGGAGAATGCAGAAGCCTATAGGAAGAGGGCCTGGGGTACACATTTTTGTCGGCAGCACCTCAGCCAGATCCTTTCAGAACAAAACTGCCTGTGGGAGGCCTCTAGCGCCTCCTCATCCTCCACGCTCACTGAACAGGACAGTCACTCCCGCAGCAGTCCAGTTATCGAGGCCTTGGACCTGGCCAGGTAAACTGACAGAGCAAGATTGTCTTTGATTTTCTTCTCTTTATTCTTTATATCAAGCTATATAAAACTCAAATCTCTTCCGCTGCAAAAGTATTTAAGCTCATGAACTCCTGCATTTAAAATTTTTTTTTGTCATATATGGACAAATGGTTAATTTTTTATAAGTTTTGTCATGCCATGTTATCTTATCAGTATTTTAATTTGTGTTGGATCATAGATTTTTTTTACTCTCCAGCACTGCCAGCTCAAATATTTGACATACAGTCCTGCCCTTGCTCTAAGTGTAGTCAGTCATATAGTCAGGACATAGTGTTTCCTAAAAAACTGCCATTCTCAGAAAGCAGCTTCCAGTATTTTTTTTGCAAAACTGTCATGGCACCTCCAGTATGAAAGGCTTCAGACATGTCTTGGCTTGATATAATTTGTGTTTATGGGAAATTGTTGCACAATTATTACACAATCAATGCATACATTTAACTGTGTATGTTCTCCTCTGTCTAGTTCTGGACATCTATGCCTTTAGCAGTTACTTTATTTTTTACCAATCTAAAAATCTTTGTGCTGTACTATTGAAGGGTGGATAATATCAGGGGCAGCACTAGCCCTCAGGAATCTGTCCCCTTGTCAACTAGTAGGAGGAGCTCTCTTGACCAGGTTGGGCTTTCCAAGGGCCCCACCCTACCTGTGCAGAGGAAACTTGCATGGGAAGAGGAAGCAAGTCCTTGTGAGAGGGCTGTGACAGAAATAAAACATCAGGAACGAAATGAGTCAGATGAGGAAGAAGATATAAATGAGCATTCAGAGGACAAAAGGGAGAAGTAAGTGGCAAAACATTTCTTTCCCAATTCAAACACATATTGACATGGAGTTCCTTGTGACAATTATCAACAACTTGGATTTTTTGTCAGCATTTCTTTCCCTTTCGTCACTGAAATTTCGATCTCACAGTAATAGGTGGTACTGTGGCTTGAACAATACATGTTTAGGTAAACTTGTGCTTAGCATTTGCAAGCCTTAAAGCTTTGCATTAGGGTGGGGATTTCTAGCCACATGACGTAAGCATATTGATATTTGTAGCCTACATTATGATATCCTTCAAATATTTGTTCATATTTACAAGGAATATTACGTTTAAACATGTTAGGTTACATCTAACAAGTGCCTACATGTACCCATCTATTTGGGGATAAAATAAGCATTCAGTGAGAATTCTAGCTTCATTGACTTGACAGCAATGCATCAAGGAGCAGTGTAGGTTTGTGAATGCAAGCATTTGAAATGGCACAAGGGTGAAAAAAAATCACAAAACTGGATGTCCTTTCCATATTTCCCTTGCTGCCAATAGCATAGAGATGGGGTTTCCTGATCAGCAGTGCATATAAGAGCAACACTTCTATGCTGGTCAATGTGTTGCTCTTGG
Organism: Rhabdalestes septentrionalis; assembly: GCA_037832545.1. Classification (NCBI taxonomy): domain Eukaryota; kingdom Metazoa; phylum Chordata; class Actinopteri; order Characiformes; family Alestidae; genus Rhabdalestes; species Rhabdalestes septentrionalis. The sequence goes on from JBBMFX010427642.1 coordinate 18,189, forward strand.
CCATGCGATGCAATGCCATGTCATTTAAGATTGACAGACATATTTATAAATCTGTGGGAATTTACTAGTCTTTCAAAAACTGGCTTGGAAATGGACCACAGCAAAAAGTGGCCACTTCTGTCAGCTGAAGCATAATGAAGCAGTCTAAACGTAACAATACACAACTGAACTGTAGAGCAGGTGTGATAAACAATACTGGCTTCCAGTGACAGTGGCACATACAACTGTGAGCAGATTGGTTGGTGGGCCTATTCATTTTAGTCAAGTGAAAAAGAAAGAAAGAACAATTATTTGTGTAACATATTTATGAATATCAATTATTGCCCAAGGCTACCTGGCATATTTTCATTATGTAACTTCATAACATGTATCATCAGAGGAGGACAGATACTTTTTCCACCTCTACTGTGTATAAGTACTGTTGTGGGTTATTTGAGCACTGTTGTACGTCACTCTGCATAAGGGCATCACCTAAATGCCCTAAATGTAAATGTAAGGTATGGTGATTCTAGGATTAATTAGGAATTTTACATGATACTGTCCTTTAGGGTCATAGTGCCAGTGTGTGAGCCCTCATCACCCTCAGCTGGGTCTAGAAGCTCCACCGATGGGGGCAGGTTACCTACACCCAAGCTGAAAAACACGCTGTCTGTACAGAGGACCCATCATGACCGCACCACTCCAACGACTGGTAACCAGTGCAGATCATGTCCCTTGCCCACTCATCTACCACTGACACAGCATTCCTTTACAAACATTGAGCTTAAACATTCTCAGAAGTCAATTACAAAGCTTGGACACGAATCCGTTGAACTCTAGAAGCAGTTTCACTACGGTTAAAGCCTGTTACAATAAGTAACACTAGAATACCACATTTTGTTTTTTTGTTTCCCATTAAATGAAACCTATGAACATATTGGCAAATCCCCACTTGTTTACATTCTTTGTTATTCACTCCATCCTGGCACCTTTGGTGTAAAGTGGAGTTTTTTAATATTCAGAGAAACAATCCAGCAGCGTTTACATGGAAAGATTCTGCAAACTTTGTAAACCACTTGTGGACCGGGACCGAAATTAACACAGTTAACATTATAGTGTGTCCGTGCAAATAAAAGATTTGTAGTTTTAGGACCATATCGATAAGTCACAACATTAAAACCAATGACAGGTAAAGTGAATAACATTGATAATATTGTTTTGATGGGACCTGTCAGGGCGAGGTACATTAGACAGCATATGAGCAGTCTTAAGCCTAATAAGAACCAAATTTTGATCTTGTGTAGGTTCTTGCTAGGATGCAGTGGTTAGTACATACTAAAAGTCGACCAAGGGAGGACAGCTGATGGGGAAGTCCACTCCAAAAGAAATATCTACTGTTGCACATGTTGCTGAAAAATTCATGCTGGAGGAGAAGAACAGAACACATTCAGAACTTTCAGTGGACCACAGACTGTCAAAGTATCTGTGAGTCTTCTTTTATATCGAGCTGATGGCTGAGTGCATGTGCATAATGTACCAGGGAAAGAGAAGGCACTATGATGCACAATGGGAAGAAGAAAAGCTGTTTCACTGGGAAACCTTTGTAAAGTGTAAAGTGGCCACACGTGCAGACACCACAGCATATCACACTGTAAACAGGTGCTTTGCTCAAGGGTACCACAGTAGTGCCACTGGCAGTCCTGGGATTCGAACCCCTTATTCTTTCAATTACAGGGGCAACTCTCTAACCACCAGGACACCATCTGCTTTTGGTCTTGGTATTAATTGGGTATTCAACTGGACAATGCACGGTTTAAGGAACACAGTGCTTTAGATCCCCAGATCGAATTCACATTGAGTTTCTGTGGGATGTGCTGGGCAGGTGAGACCCATTGAGGCTTCCCTTTGCAATGCACAGAACATCAAAAAATCTGCTATTGTCCTGGTGCCTGACACCACAGCACAGTACATACCACAGCGGTCTTTGGCAGGTGGTTTTAATGTTATGGCTAATTGGTGTATACAAAATACAAAAGATCTGTTCTATTAGATTACATTATATGCAATTCTGCTTCAGTACTCTCTCTTTTAAGGTCTGGCAGTCACTAAGATTCACAGATTTCATGTATCAAGTGTGGAGATTTATTCATTTTAAAAACATCCCATAGTGTTTCTCAGGGCTCATCTACATGGCTACCTTTGTTCACAAGCTATTTGTAATCTGTTTTGAAGTGATGTGTAATGTGTAATCTCTCTTGCTGTAATGAGTTCACAGTGTAGATCTTGAGCGATGGAAGAAAGTGATGTGGTCTCATGACTCATCTTTCATTCTCCTTTTTACATGTAGATGTTTCTTTTTTAAGTGGTTAAAGAAAGGCTTCAGTCCACACCAGCTTCTCCCAACTGTTTAATATGAGTTCAGATCTTTTTATAGCAACACTACAGAGACTGTTGTCAGATTGTGTAGTGCTTCCATTATTTGCTCATCGTCTGTATATATCACAGATATGAATAGGAATTCAGTTTTGATGTAGATGTTTTCCTTTTACCTGTCAGGAGGTGCTATGCTGGTGTCACCTCCGAAGACAATGAAAACATCAAGGGCACCTAGAAGAAACGAAGCACCTCTAGGAAAAGCCCACTCACCTTACAGACACCTCAGTCAGGACTCACCCATGCAAGCACTTCGTAAGGTACTAACATCATCCTCTGAAAATGCACAAGCTGTGAGGTATTACTAATTGTTTTATATAAAAAAAGCTAAAACTAACCAATACCACACTTTTAGAAGTGGTGCTTACCAGGGGCGTCGGAAGCATTAATAAAGTGAGGGGGGCATGTGGGGGCGGGGTTTGGATAAGGAGGCGTGGTTTGGCATGGGGAAGGGGTTTGGGTGCTCCGCGTCCAACTCACCGCATGCTAGTGAAGAGACAGGCTGCTCGGATTTCCAGAGGTGTGTGTATTCTTCTATCGGTTTAGTTGAGCAGATTCTTTCACAAAATATTCAAGATTCAACAGAACTGGTGAACTAATTATTTATGTTAAATATGTGTGTGGGGGGGTCCAAACAAATAATTATGAAATTTGAGGGGGTCACGTCCCCATCTGACTGAATAGTGGCGACGCCCATGGTGGTTACCCTACATAAAAGCTACCAAAGCATTTATCATGAAATTCTGATATAACGTAAAGGGAAGCAGGCATTTTCAGATTATTGACAAACTATGATAAAAACAGATGAAAGTTATACTGCGATCACTCACATACATGGAAAGTGGATGGGTAGCCGTAGCCTAATTATTTAATGGAAATTTTCAAAAATTCTAAATGTACTGTTAAAAATGTACACATGTACATTTATAAAGTAATTGTAATTGCTGTAAGCAGATAATTACAGTATTTTATTTTTCACTCATTCTGGCTTATAGTGTTTTATTCTAAATTGCAAAAGTTAGTAAAATGATGAGTGATTGCAAACATTTGAATTTAAACTGGACCATAGGGCTATTAATTATTCACAATTAATTATAATTACACATAAATGAATATGTAAGTTACATATTTATTAGAGTAAGAAATTGTAGTGAGGTTCCATATATGGGCCTTAAGGGTTTTGAGTAAGCTATCTTCCTTCTTATTTACATGACTATTCATTTTCATAATCATAGAATTTGGGAATGTAACTACATGTGTATTGTTGGTCAAAAGTAAAACTCTGTCATTACACAGGCTGAGAACGGTAGCTTGCCCCGTTCTTCCCCTGCTGCAGGAATGGCGACTGTTGACCCGCTCCCTTTGAGAGAAGACACATGGGACTCCCCTGAACTTTCTCCGGCACAAAAACCAGACAGAGCTTCTCACAAACGAGCGAGCAGTGCCAGGCGTACAAGCAGCAGCTCACCACACGCCAACAGAATCCAGGGTACTCTGAGGAACCCAGAGTTTCAGCATAACGGTATGGTTAATATAGTTTCATATCCCAGCTTTTGATCTGCTTTAAGTTTGAACAACTCATCAAAAGCTGTTCATCTGACCCAAGCACATTTACACAAATGTGATCGGCCTCTTGCATTGGTGGCGTATGCAAGCCAGACAATGAGAATGGCCATAGAAACGTGACAATGACTCATTTACTGTCAGGGCGAAAAGAGGGAGGTTAAGTTACCGCCAGAAAGATCAGGAGAGTAATTTAGGTCAGTCTCCCATCCTCTCTCTCTCTCTCTCTCTCTCTCTCTCTCTCTCATTCTCTCTCTCTTTCTGGTTGTTTTTTTCCATTAACATGTCTGCATGCAGTGGCAGTTTTTTTCCACCCACTGTCTGCAGATGCTCCCCTCCGAACTTCGGGTCATCACGCTACCTGGCCATGTTGAAATCTGATGTAATGTCAAGCCCCCTGGGATTAGTCTGACATCATCCACCAAACAAGTTTCATGGAAAGTCTTGTAGTGGAATTCTAACTGGTGGATTTTCCCTCACTCACATGGGACTACATGACAGCACTGCCCAACTGTTACCCACTGAAACATAACACTTTGTTATATGCAACATTTGATATCTTTTCACAGCCTTTTGTCTGGTCTCAGGATTAGAAAAGGTTTGCCATGACGTAGCTCACCATCAGTTGCTGAAATATTATGTTAATAACGAATCCATTTTAATTTGAGAAATTTGAGAAGTTTTACATTAGGATTTATGTTGGCTTATGTTGAGTTTTCATTTTGGCTTTCTTTAAAGGTAACCTGGGACCCCACTGGCGAGAGCAGTTTGACTCTGGGGTATCTGACAACGGTAAAATAACTGTCATTAACAAAAGAGTTAAAGTTCATTTCAAAGGGTAATTTCCAGATTAACATGCTAAATACAAAATCAGCATTTTATGCTGAATGGTTAAACACGAAAAGAATCAGGTTATCTGTCAAGAGTGCACAGTAACCTAGATTCGGCATTCATTGTCCTTTGATGTGGTACACGTGCTTGAAAGCATCTAATAATTTTAAATTGGAGATGTTGCTGGATTTAATGTGTTTTCAATAGGCTGAAATGACATATTCCGTATATTCTCTTAGTTTGATCAATCTTTTATTGTTATCTCTTACTTTTTTTCTAAAGGATCCTTATGAACTTATATGTTGGAATCTACTGTTTGTTTGTTTTATCTTTAGAAGACAGGATGTCGCAGATCTCGTCCAGGTCAGCAGCTTCCTGCTGCATGGCGTCTCAGGTGCTGGACCGTGCCCAGAGGAGGAAAGAGGACTTCTGGGGATAGTGTTAATCAGGGCCTATGATTCTGCAGAAAGGAAATCAACTTGGCGCTTTTTTATAGTTTTAGTGCAAATGTAATGAATGTGTTACTCACAGATGAGTAACAGTTGTGTGCAATGTTCTAGAGTAAAAGAATTTAAGTTATATTTTAGTATGTTTAGTATCTTTTATACAAACTCTAAATGACAAAGCCCATATTTTAACAATGTACAAATGATTTATTTGGGTTTTTTAAATTGTTTGAATCATGCAAAATAAAAAAAAACAGTTTTTATATGTTGGTAAGCCAGTATTTTTGTACTCATTTGTGGTTAGATGATTATATTTTTTAAATGATTGTTTTAAAATGAGTGTGTTTAAAATATTCAGAATGATTGGCACATGACATTAGATTGAATGACAATAGACTATTTATCCATTATATATTAAATACTGGTATGTATGAGCTGAACATTCAATATCATGATTTGACATATCACAGTATCATTATCATTGCACTCATATAGGCTGGCCATAGTATGTAGCTGAATTCAGAATCAGAGGGATTATAAAAGATGAAATAAATGAATAAAGAAAGAAAAGATCAATTAAAAATGCACAAATGTCATATGACATCTCTCCTAAGTGTGGTCAACGTTCAGTCCCACAATTCCCATAATAGTATTAACAAAGAGGCTGTAGGGACACCTGGGTACACTCTTGGAATCTATCCAAGCAAAGCTTACATTAAACAATTTTTCTGTGTGATTTCCTAAGTCTCTAAAAATCTACAAATCCTTCACATATTGCATATTGCTGTACCCTCATATCTCTAAAATGGTATATGTACAGCAGAATCAAACACATGACACTCAAGTCATTTTGGAGTTTTCCAGACCCAGGTTTTTTTTTTTTACCATGAAGTAAATGGCAGCTTCTTTTAAACTGAAGTTTCAGACATACTACTCTTGAAATTAAAAACAATTAAAATGTGAATACATGGTTTTATTCAGACCACTACACTATGTGAGGCGTTTTGTATTTCTTGAAATATCAGTGGTGTGATATGTGATCAGTGTGGATGATTATTATGGGAGTGGTTCACTCTGGAGTGCTGCCCAGAGATTCTGATCAAAATGGCAATGCTGAGTGATCATATGGGGGCACATATGCATGTGCAAGAGATGCCACACAAAGCAGCTTCAGCCCTTATTACCAGTGCCCTAATGGCTGAATGCAAATAACAGCAGGCTACAGTCCTGTAGCTCATTGTATATGTGAAACTGAAACCAACTCCAGCACATTTCAATAATCATGCATGCTTTAACAAGGAATTCACACAGGCATGCAACACAATAACAAAGGAGCTCTCGCTCTTGCTCTCCCCGGAGGGGCTGCAGGGCCTTTCTCCTGATGTCACTGCACGGGTTTGCCCTGAGCTGAGTGTCACGAATGTCACACTCATCACTCAAGTATACCTGTCACGTGTAAAAGTACACAGCACTGTCCAGAAACACAAACTGAATGAAACATAAATGCCATTCTCTTTCCCTCAGCGTCATTGGGTGGATCCCAGTTTGGGAAAATCTCTGTCAAAATAAAGTAACGAATAATTACAACTTTTTTGTTCCGGAATAAAGTAAGTAGCCCAACATGAAGCACTCTTTATACCTTCAGTACAAACAGGATAGACTAAGCTGCCATAGGCGGAATATGCCACTTGTCTATATACAAATATAGATTTCTTTTCTTGTCAAAGTTTTCTTTAAAAAACATTATGTAACAGTGCAAGTCTTATATCCTGTTTGTGAGGTGATGCAGAGTGAAATTCTAGACTTTCCTTTCAATAATTTAATCATTATATCAGGTGTCTTTTTGTAGGCCAGTGGTGCTTATATAATATATCCTATATATATATATTAATAAAGAAAATGGAATGTAGGTTTAGAAAATATTAAGCGAGTTACTTGCAAGTGTAATTATGATATATACACTAACTCTTATTTAAATAAATAGATGGAGAGGCAGACAGACAGATTCTCTGGGAGTTCAATGTTCTGTGTCGGTGACAGGTTCTCCTGCTAAGGTTGTATACTCAGAGCCGTGTGGAGGTTCTCCTGCAGGAAGTGTGCAGGTGCCCAAACGCACGAGGACAATGCACTGGGTCCGGAAATGTTTCCTCTCGGGCCGCTTCTCCGGTCGGTCCGGTTCTCCAACACCACTAAACCTGCACACGGCCCGTGACGTCAGCCGCGACGTGTGACAAAGACATTGTTATGATTATTAGTTTTAATAATAATATTTGATACTCTGAGGTGAACAAATGATTCAGTGCAGGGGACAGACGGCGTCTCCAGAGTCTCGTAGCAACGACGCTCGTGGGATTGTTGGAACAAAAAAAGGAAAGAAGAAAAAAAAGAGATAGAGCCTCTTCCCGGTGCAGAGGTGTGTAAATACAATAAACCGAGTGATAATCAGAACCGTGTCCGGACGTCATCGTGCGGGGGGGATTTTTTTCTGGCTCAAATAATAAAAGACCTGCCCCTGCATTCGGCGCGCGCCTGGTTACGCGCCCTGCTACGTGTTTTTTTCTTTGCAAATGTGAAATTTCCAAACCCAACAACGTGAGTTCCAGAGCAATAATGTGAGTCAGCCGTGACCTGATAAACTCAGGTGTAGGGAGTTGACATCACACCGCAGTGACGTAGAGAAGGGGGCAGATGTGGGCCAGCGGCGGGACTATAAAGCGCGAGCCCTGCGGGGCCACCAGAGCACATCCAAAAAGAAAAATATTAAACAGAAGAAGAACTACATCCCAAATCTGAAGCACAGAAGCCACATGCACACCATGAAGATCCAGCTCGTGCTCTTCTCACTCCTCGCGCTGTGCGCCGCAAGCCCGCGCCCGCTGCGCCTGCCCCCGCGCTCCCCACCTCTGGACAGCGGGGCCACCTGGAACAACCTGAGGGTGATGACCAAAGACGTAAGTTAGAGGGGACGGTGTGGCGGGGGTACGGTGCACCTGCTCAAAACTGCTCCAACATCCAGAATGTCAGGGACTGTGTCAGGGACTGTGTGTGTTCATTATTGTGGTTTTTTGCATGCAGGCGCAGGAGCGAGACAGAGATCACGAGACCCGTCTCATCCCAGTGATTCCCAACGACAAGCTGCAAGTATGTGAATGAGTGTAAAGATCAAATAACATTCATATATGCATGTACATGCATTACTGTGTGTGTGTGCAGATCATATAGAACAACATATATGCATATTCATGCATAACTTTACAACAGTGTGTGAATGAGTGTGTGTGTGTGTGTGTGTGTGTGTGTGTGTGTGTGTGTGTGTGTGTGTGTGTGTGTGTGTATATTTATGTTTGGCTTCTACTGCATCTAAATGCTTGTCTGTTTTTGCAGGATGGGCAAATGTGCTGCCCCAATGTCAAAATTCTCAAGTATTATCTGAACCACATCCTTCACCACGTCACCGGCAGCTACTCTCGGCTGCACCTGGTCAAGCCCGACCTGCGCAGGGTGGCCCAGGACCTGGAGTCGCACTGCGTAAGTGGCCATGAGGCATGGACTCAGTTTGGTCAACAGGCCTCTCACACCAAAAGCATGCTCTCATTAATCGTTCTGTTTTTTTTGCAGAGCTCCAGCACGGTGGGAATAGAGCACTTTAACACCTTTACGAAGAACCTGGAAAGGGCTGGAGACATGTACAAGGTAAATCTATTTGAACTATGCTAAAAGAATATCCTGGCACTTTTCAGCCTGGTCTCAGTTTGCATTAAATGGTTGAATACACACAATAATGAGCTTTATTAAGAGAACAGAGGAGCAGTTTGCTTAGTCAAATTCGGAAGTCTGTCTCCTTTATACTCACGTCTGTTTGAGGTGTATTGCTTGTCAACGCTCTGAAGTGGGGTCCCGATAATCGGCCTTGTGTTACCAATGTGGCAAACGGAGCCAGTCCATGCCGCAGTTCTCGACATTCATATTGACCCACTTGATATTGATTCTAATTTAATTGACTAAATAGTTGGTCTTCAGATGAATTACTCCTCACTTGTTACTGTGTTGAACCCAAATAAGTTTCACTGTATTGTAAGTCGTGCAGAATAATAAGCTTTATGTTTCAGTGTGAGATTGTAATAATTAAACATGCTCGTTGCTCTCTTCTTGCAGAGCGACCCTACAGCTCACAACAAGGCCATCGGCGAGATCGACATTCTCTTCCACTACCTCTACGAGAGCTGCAGACCGCAGGCCTGATGCTCCGAAGAGCCGCTGACCGGTCGGCACGCTCCCTCTTGTTTCTGATCTGAAGTGTTTTTAAAGCATTGCTGTTTTCTTATTTAATATGCAACTTGCTATTTATTAAGGTGGTATTTATTTCCTGTATTTATTGTACTATCATTAGTAAGTGATGCTTATATGGACAGTACACTCACACAGTGTGTGACCTGTGCTGTTGCGTGACATAGTAAGGCCGCACAGGCGGCCACAAACATGAACTGGCTTGGAAGTCCGAAGCCAGGGCACTGGAATGTAAATGCATTATAAAAGCATTTTTTAAAAAGTCTATTTTATATTTAATTACAACAAAAAGTGTTCTTTGGTACTGCTTTATTTTAAAATGGATTTCTATAAAATGTTATTGACGAGATAGATATTTTATATTTATTTATTTGTATATTGGCACTGGTTTGTCAGAGATTCAATAAAAGCTTTAAAAAAATCTGATGTTTTTTTGTCTTATATAAGAATGCAAATGTGAGGTTGGGGGGTTTTATTGCACTACATTCCTTTTAAATATTGAAAATACTGAATTACAAATCTTAAATTAAAATCTCACATTACAAATCTAACCCCATACTAAATGAGCCCTTATGTCTGTAACACCTTGTATTATAAAGTGAACTGGATATCCCCCTCATTTTCTGAGCCTCATATGTGCAAGGGTTATTTACTTTACTGGGCCTGCAGATATGATTTTAGATTGTGCAGGTTATTACTTTGCACAGATTATTGCCATAAAACAATCTATAACAAAAGCACAATGATATTTGACTTCAATAGACTGCATTCATTCAGGCATTTTCTTGCTGACCTTCAACTTGGTCCTGAGGAAAGCAAGCTTGTGCAAGTGTGTCAAAACTCCATTTACTTAACTATGCAAGTGTGTCAAAACTCCATTTACACACCATAAACCATAGTGCTGAATGAGAACAGTGAGGTGTGTCATTCGGAGCCATCGCTGCCGTATTGGGGCTTCTGAAAAAAAAACCAATGGAATTATCTACTATAAAATCAATCAGGAGGAAAATATTTACACACTGAGGCAGCGTTATAGAGCTTTATGAGATGCTGTTGTGATTTTGAGCTTCAGGAACAAGGAACTGTAAGCCTGTTTTCTCTGATTTCATTGATAGTCTAGTGAACTTTATGAAGTGAATGAAGCACATAAGCCCATTTATTTACTCAAGACACAAACATTTCAAGTTCCTGGAAATTTCAGGAAATATTCAGCCATCAAAACAGAGTAATCAACATTTATGATCCACATAGAGTGGTCTTACTTCCCTTAAGGACAAGACTGTGTTTTGAGTGGCATGACTCTGCAAAGTTTGCAAAACATGTAAGAGTGTGTCCGAAGAGCGACTTTGGTGAGACCATGCAGAAGAATTGCACTCTTTTACTTTAAATCCAGACTTCCAGGAGAGACATAAATGAAAGGGAAAGTAATTTGTCCCACTTTTTCTTTGTTCCTATTTGACTTTGGAACATATGGGGAACTAAACCAGGCTATTCTGACCAGACAGGCTGAGACAATGCCACGCTCACCTAGATGCAACAGTTGATGAGATTTCATAGTAAAATATCCTAAACTGAATCTCAGTTGCCTACTCCAAGTGTATAAAAACGAGTCAGGCATATGGAAAACGACCTCATAATGAACGTGCATTGCGAGCAACCGGGTCACTGCAGGATTCAGAATGAAAGAGTGAGTTTTGGTGCACTGCAGCTCTTTTTCTTAAGTTGCCCTTCATTATTGATTTTAGTTTCACATGTTCAAGACGCCAGTAATGAGTGAGTAGTGTGACATACGTCTGTGCATAGGCTGGTTCTGGAGCACTGTGCTGTTTCAGTACTGCTCTGCTGCCTCCACACAGGTCAGATATCACGCAAACCTGGCGCTGCTGTGAAAAAATTGTTATTGCGAATGTTACCCATGCACTGCTTACATTTTTAAGACATTCTTTCAGTGTATGTATTGAATGTTTTTTTTTTCTATCCTGTCGTATCCGGCATCTTAGCAAGCAGAATGTGAGTCTGGGTGCCTTGATGTGTCAGACACCTTTACTTTGCCAAGAGGCACTCACAGTATATGCCCCTCTTGCTATCTGAGCTTTTTAAATATTTATTCATTCTATTGATTTAAAATTGTGCTAAAGCAGACAGGTGTACAGGCTATACAAAGAGGGGTGGGGGGTAATTATACTAATAAATATACAATAAAAATGTGAAAAACAGCTTTAGTAAGAGCATTTTATAGGGTCCATTTTCTTCGCTTTTCTTGTATTATATTTCCCACCCCAACCCCCGATAACTTTTTATATAGCTACAATTTTTGTGTAGGTTTGTGCACCAAATGAACTAATCTTTAGATGATAATATTCCAATTCCAGTTGCATGGAGAGTCATTACATATTTAATTGTGGTAACAGTTTTTCCCCATTTTGGGATATATGAATATTTTTAGTTTCCATTATCATTACTATGATTTTTTATTATGAGTATGCTTCTTATTATGAATATTATCATGAAGATGATGAATATTATTAGAATTCATAGTAGTGTACCCTTTTCTAAACAAAATTATTAAATATTGAATTAATTCCTTAGAATATCAAAAAGTAAATACAAAGTAAATAAATTACTTAAATAATAAAGTAAGTTCCAACCAGGAATGAAGAGCTCTATACATTTTAGCTGTTACAGAGTTACATGCTCCATAGGAAGGTTATCCGGCTCATGGTCTGAATGTAAATACTGGTCTGTGAGGTGCATGCGGCTGTAGCAGGCGTCCAGAGAAAGAGAAAAGAAAGACAACACTACGCTTTACACTGGAGCTAAGTAAACTTCCTGGTGAAAGTCCAGAGTGATGAAAGGAAAGTCACAGTAATGAAAGGAGTCAAGAACTGGGAGAGTTTCCAAAAGAAAAAAAACATCTAACTTGTTGATATAACCTGTAGTCTTATCTATATGTTAAAATGTTTGGCTAATTTTAGATTATAACTCTGCTAGAAATGAGTTCAGTGCAGGAGCATATCAAGCTTTCCAAGAGTGGGGGTGTTCTGGGATGGGGAAGCCAAGCTATAAATACAATTTTATCATTTTCATACAGTTTAATCTCACTTTTTTTCAAGAAAAGTGGGGGTGTTGAAACCCCCCACCCCCCGTGCGCTACACCCCGCGTTCAGTGGTAATTTTAGTGGCTGCTGGCCCAACCCTTCTGCAGGTAAAACTTCCCCCTACTGTTTAGAGTCAGGTTTTCCAGGCACCGGAACCAGTACAGCTTTTCTTCTATTACATCATACTGAGTATGGGAGGAACACTGTTTCTCTAAATAGACTCAGATTAATAATGGCTCTTTCCTTGGTGGCTCCTGAGGACGCTTTCCCCAAAATTTCCCCTGTCCCTTTTCACCACCTATAGAATAAACAAAACCCTCTGTGAACAGGAACTTTGAACATATTTTTATGGACTTGCAGGAAAGAGCCGCTGATTAAGGAGATATAATGTTTGGTGTGACAAAATAGAATACATTAAAATTAAGAAATAGTATGAACCCATAGTATCCCCATTGTTGAAATTTTATCATAATTTGTATGAGGATGTTTCTCCAATAAACAGCATTTTAATGGTTCCCAAACCTTTCAACATTAAGGCCCAACTATCTATCACGGCATGTTGCCAAGGTCCACCTGGCTGCATTGGATGAAATTAAATAAACAATTGTGGACCAATGGCCTGCCTGAATTTTAGATTCTTGGCCCAATCAAAAGCCTTCGTGGCCCATCAGTTGTCCACAGCCCAGTAGTTGAGAAACTTGGTTGTAGAGGACGTGTGCTCTAGAGCTAAAAGTTTGCATGTGACCGCAACGACTCAAGACAAAATGCGATTTTACTTCATGTCGACATGGTTTCCATTTGTAGGTCAGATGACCTCAATAGTTTGCTTTTTTTTTGCATAAAAGGTAAAAAAAAATGCTTCAGAATCATGGTGATATCATGCTGCACTTTCATAAGTACACGTTTCATGAAAAATGGACTACTCAGCTATCTTAAACTTTTGAATTGTGTGATCTTCAAATGCCAGCAGTCATGTGTGTCCTATCCATGGTCTCTGAGCGATTGTGCACTAAACCATGACCACTAGGTTCTCCTTCACGTTCAAGCACCCTGACTGCTGAAGTGAGTGCTCCTCTCACACCCCACTGACTCATACCCTGACAAACACACGTCTTTGCGAGGAGGTTCTTGTTGGAACCCTGTCGGTAAGTTGTCTATCTGGGTCAGCTCTAAATTCAGTCTGGTGGGTGGGTGACCTGATTTAGGAAGATGGCAACAGTTGGATTACACAATCATTTGACTGAATGTTTCAGTAAATGTCAGTGAGTTTAAATGGGCAGAGAAATGTTGGAGTAGGGTTTTACACATGCAGATGTAGCTGTCTTCATAAAACACACACAACTGTCCCACAATAAAGGGGTGAATCAGCAGCACGCTTCCTGACACCCAAATCCCTTCAGCAGAAATCTCTGTAATCAGCAAAATTTCACTGTTCCATATCATGTCATCAGACCTAGCTACTGTATGTTGTACAGTGAAAGCGCTCCAGCCACAAGCACTCAAATATTTTGCACATGTTAGGCAGAATTTGTACACTGGAAAAATATACGTGTATTTACTGGTATACAGTAATAGGTTTTTCTGGCCATGTGGTTATGGAGAGGCACCTCTGATATTTGTTCTAATGAACAGAAAACAAACAGTGTCTCCTAAAAATACTTACATATCTTGAACACCAGTAGTGTATAGGGTATTGCTTTTATTGATTTAAAAGGTTTACAGAGAATACATTCCAACATTCCATCACATTTGGAACTACATCTTAAAACACAAATGTAAACATATGCAGATATATATTACAATTTATATTTACAAACAAAGAATTTCCTAAATATATACATAAACTTTATTTTATCATTGTCTTCTGTGTATATATACATTTACATATACACATTCACAAAAACAAGCACACACACATATATATATATATATATATATATATATATATTGTGTGTATGTGTGTGCATGAATGTGTGTGAATGCGTGTATGTATCTGCTA
>JBBMFX010428067.1:0-17570 GCA_037832545.1 Rhabdalestes septentrionalis
GTCCCAATACTTGTGTCCTTATAATATTTGCATCTTACAACTTGTTCTCTAATTACATTAAGGGTGTCTACAAACTTTTTGAATAATTCAGACATTGAGATGAATATAATTTATTCAGAGTGGATTGATGTGAAGCAGGCTGGTGTAAAGAAATTTCCGACTTCTTTATGGTGTTATTGATAGGAACCAAGGGTAATATTTTGAGTATTAATATGAATGAATTAAAAATACTTTAGGCTAGAAGCTAGAATCAAAACTAAAATAAATGTCCGGCATCAGTGAACTAATAGAGCATTTCATATCAAACTGCCCTGAAGGATTCTTAATTATTTAATAAACCATAACCCTTCTGTACACAGTTACCCAGCTAGAATCATGGGGTACAAAAATTATCCAACCAGGAAAAATGACTGTGTTTGTGTTACATAGTTCAGTCAAATCTTATTACAGCAATTAGGTCTGAATTTTAGGTAACCTAATAAAAGACCTACTGCACGTTTGCTGTAAACTGTAACTGCAAATGGGAAATAGACTTCTGTACTTTTTGCTGGTGTTTTATAGAAGGATTGGTTCTGAGCAATAGAGAACAAACGTCATTATACTGAGGATTTGCCAAAGATCTAGACCACACCATTCAGATGTGATCTCCAGGTTTGAAATGTACAAACTGCGTGATCCAACTAAAGATTTCCAAGACTCCTTTCAAAATCAAATTGAAAAGAACCAGAGCTCTGAGTAAGTTGTCAGATCTTTATCATTAAACCTAAATCTACTGGGGTAACACCTACTCAATATAACTTGTGAAATTCTCGGGAGATCAGACTTTACTGGGCCAAAAATATTCACTTTCTTTTTCCGTCGCCACTCTGATTCATTGTTCCAGGCAAATAAACGTTGGCAATCTGAGGCAGTTGCAGTCATTACCAGTTTTCTGTTCCATCTATTTACTGTTCATACTTAACAATCGCTCCAGTCCCTGCTGCGCAGAAGCAAACAGCACAATTAAGCCCCCATCAGGCTTAAAAGAACTGTCGAATAGAATTGCATATGAAATGTTGTTTTGGTTCTGTGAATAATAGTGCTTGTTTTGCTGGCCTGCACAAACAGATTCAGAGAAACTGATATTTTAAATAGATGAGTGAACACTCCTTGGCCTTTATTGCAGACACATTATGGTTTGCTGAATAAGAAACCTAAAAAAATAAGATATGTCTCATGTACTAATAATGAATTTGTCATTATACAAGTTGAATGAACAGTGCTGTCACTGTACTGAGAGCTCATTTCCTTAAATACAGGTAGAGAACCAGACCACAGGACTGTGCACACCAATACAGCAAGATTAGGTCACTCTACATTTCAACCTGTGGTGTGATCGAGTTTAAGAAAGAAAATACTGCATTGAATGTGTATATCAAACATACTGTGAAATAAATATTACTTGCTTCCATCTCTGATATTCATGAACTACTGGAACACAGCAGCATTATTATAAAGCATTGTTTAATCTCTTTGGTGGAGCAATACTTTGCCGAAACAGTACAAAGAATTAAATGGAAATCAAGGTTGCAATAATATGTTTTAACACCATAACTTTAAGAAAATTAATTTTTAATAAGTGCTCTACGGTTTATAAGGCATTAGTAATACATTCTTTGGAGAAGCCAAAAATCTGTGAGTTTCTCTTTCAAAGGCACCCATCATGTGAGCTGGCACACTTCTTGTGTCTGACCACAGAGTGAGTTAGTATCGTATGTTTGGGCAGCTGTCCATCAGCTCAAAAAAATCCTCGCTGAAGTCATTATACTGCAGACTGGAAAAACAGAAACAGCCAAAATCAGACCACTCTGCTTCAGCCTTTCTCTATTATTAAAGGAGTAGGAATGCATTAGAAAGTTTCACTTAAATTGCACAGAATGTTGAATGTTCTGATTTATTGATATGTACAATTTAATTTATGCACACATTCTGTGCTACAAATAACATAATAGCAAAAGTAAATTCCTAATAAAGCTATATAATATTTTTTCTATATTAAACGAATTGAATCATGGTGCAAATTGACATAAATGTATCATAAATGTGGTAGGTGTATCCCGCTTGAACTTACTTGAACTCTTTCATAAATGGACGATCCTGAACAAGTTTGACCATTCGGGGAATAGAAATATCAGTCATTTTGTTGTTCTTGAGAATAAGTGTTTCTAAACAGTCGCTGGCAGCAACAGCTTCACACAGTTCGTCCACACAGGCGTCGCTGAGCCCCACCATTTCTAGACTGTGGACACATGATCCAACAAACAAACACAACCAATAGTGTGTGGATTCTTTGCATGCAACACTGCAAATACTGAAGATAAATTCACTACTGTGTGTGTGTGCATGTGTATGTGAGTGTGAAAGAGTGAGAGAAAGAGAAAGAGAAACTCACTCAAGATATTGTAGCCTGCAGTTCTTGTGTTTTAGGGCTTTCCACATGTGTTTTGCTCCAGCATCCCCTACCTGGTTTACTCCAATGTTCAGTTCCTTTAGCCTGGATGTCTCAGACACTAACACACTGCTCAACACACTGAAGACCTCTTCTGTCAGCTCACAGCTTGCCATACTAAAACAAAAATGAGATCAACACGTTTACTAAAGAAAAAAAAAAACAATCCTGAAATTAAAGGGACCATACCAAAAAACATTTTCTAGAAATGAACTTAAATTACAGTGTTACAGTCCATTTTTCAATTAGGCAAATTCCATTTATCTTGATGTTATGTAAAGTAACACATTTGCGTATAAGTTGTAAGGAATTCAGGCCTGACTGCCCCCAATTTTCAGTCCCACTCACAAGCTAGGACTCCTGCTTTCATCCGATACCACCAGTGCTGTCAAGGTGAAGGCTAGCATGTTAGCATAAGTGACCTGAATTGTCACTGCATCTTTTTAAGCTGGCACTAACACTTCACTGGGCAGCTTGAGTTGGTTAAGAGTTAGGAGAACACTGACTGCCAGATAAGTTACGTTAGCTAACAGACACCAGTGCTGGTCTGCATCACACTGAGTAATGGGGGAGAGGGAGGGCCATCTTATCCACCCAGACAGAGCGAAGCCAGTTGTGCTCTCTTGGACTCCCAAACACAAATTAATGATCTACTGATGACAAGAACAAAATGTAAAAACTTGTTCATTGGAAGTGTGGTCCTGACTGCCTTTAGAATTAAGGCAGTTTAATTTAGCCAACTAGAGGTCATTTATAAATATCAGACTCAGAACAACGGAAAAAAACAGCCCTTTTATTGTAAAAGAGAGAGAAAGAGGTTTAACAATTGTCTTTTAATGATCAATTAGGGTTGTTTTGGCAAAAAAATACATGCACATCTTGAAAGTGGGCCATTAAGGAAATACAAAAGAAGAAAATAACGATATGGGCATATGCTTGGAAAAACTGCTCAAATTAAATATCACAATATTTTCCAAATATATCAAAATCACAGTATGGTTTGAATACAGTTTTAAATTTAGACCTGATATGGCTTGTTTGATTGCACTCTTTGGTTCGGTTTTCTTATTTTCATGTTAACCCAAGAGAAACTTTCAAGGCAATCATTTAAAAAATGGTCCTTCTATGACATTTCTCAAAGAACCAATTGTGGTTCCTTTGAAAAACAGTTTTTATAGATACATCTAATATTCTAGGTGGCCTCCTAAGGCAAAGTTTGGGCATTCTGGCTCTAGATTCAAAAGTCTTTTCATCTCAAATTTTACAATTTCTAAGATAACACTTATGAAGACGCATACACACAAACACACCCTAGATTCTCCAGCGTACACTTGGGTGATTTAAGGGCCTCACATATGAGCAGACCTCCTGACTGGCAGAGTTCATTGACAGACAATTCCAGCTTGGTCAGGCAGCAGTTATCAGATCGGAGGACAGCTGCTATGGCTGGGCAGCATGAATCAGTCAGAGAAGAATCATTTAACCTGCAGAAACATGTCATAATTGTATGAAAACATAGTAAATAAATATATTTCCTTAATGAATATGCAAATTCCCTTTATGGTCTCTCAAAGCCTGATGGACGTGTATTTCTGTAGTTATACTGTAAATATCTGTACTTATTCACTATACATTTATTTTCCCTATATTGTTGTTATGCATCTGTATACACATTTCTAAATTTGTCTGTAAAAATGTCCTTGTTTATCTTTTCCCAAATGTGTATTTTGTCATTTTTTATCATTTTATGGCCCCTTTGTTATTGTTCTTTTTTTTTTTTTAAACATGGTTGATCGTCTAAATCAGGGGTGCCCAAACATTTTTTGCTATGGTTTCCCCTTATTTATTTCATAATATAAAAAAAATAACTTTAATCTGATTAACTAATGCAATTTTATTTGTAAACTTCTAACAATAAACACAAACAATCTGCAAGTTTTCAATGTACATTACAGTTCAATGGCAGACACACTAGTAAAGCTGTAAGCAATCATAAAACCATTCGGTTGCAATGTGCGTGACCTAATGAGAAATATGAAACTGGTCCTTGTGTCACTTCAAAAGTTTCATTTACTCCACGTAAAAATACCAACAGCTGTGCGGAATCAGATATGTCGGTGCTCTCGTCGCAGGTCAGTGAATAGGCAGAGAATGCACTTGCCTTTGTCTTGATTTGCTCGCCGATGTCTTGAGCCATGTCCTCTATGCGTCGGGTGACAGTATTGGATGACAGGCTAATTTGTGAGAACATTCGTACCTGAGAAGGACAAACTGCTTCTGCAGCCACTGCAAGACATTCCTTGACGAACTCTCCAGAAGAGAAGGCTGTTCCACTTTTAGCCATTAGAGCGGAAATCTGATAACTGGCCTGTGTGTCACTTTTATGTGCTGTTGAAGGACGTAGCAGCGCGCTCTGTTCGAATCGAAGTTTAGCAAGGGGCTCGTTAGCCTTCTTTTTTCGCGCCTTGCTGCTGTACTTTGAGAAAGCTGCAGAATGTTTTGTTTCATAATAACGACGGATATTCTACTCTTTTAAAAAAGCAACCGACTGTTTGCAAACTAGACATGCTGTCTTTGATTTTACTTCAGTGAAAAAAAAACTCGTCTTGCCAAACTTCTTTTTAATTTCTCTTGTCTGTGTGCCATTGCCTTGATTTCTCCATTATTGCGTTCATTTGTTGACGTTAATTGACGTGGAGTGTCACAAAGCAGGCAGTGCTGCACCATGAATTGCGCGTTGTGTGGAAAATCTAATTAATTTACATTTAAATTTAACATTTAATATCAGTTGTAGTTCAACAATAAAACAAACAAAAATGTTATATCAAACTACAAATGACGATCTGTGTCGAAGGTACCCCCCACAGCCCCTCATCTCGGATGGTGTGGCGAGCCTAATCAAACCTTACCAAAAATTTTAAAGTGGTGGTTGGGATATATACTCTAGCATGTTTGGTGCACGTGTCCATTATGTGTGTATTACGTCAGAGTGTTGAGGCTGCAGTGCCCGCTCTGCAGGGCTTGTGAGAGAAGCTCCAGGGTGTCTTCATCCAGGGAGTTCCTGCCTAAATGAAGTTTCTTCAGTCCAGCGAGAGAACAGGTCAGGGCTGACGACAACACAGCAGTACTACCCACACCCAGAGAACACATTTCCAAACTGCAGAATGCAAAAACATACAGGAACAATAACATGTTCATCAGGGGCACCCAGACATGTGTGCGTGTCTCTGTTCGTGTGTGTGTATGTTAGAAATGTAAACAATAAACTGACTGACAAAAGAATTCAACCCCGTTGAAAGTCCTCATAGATTTCTGGATTGTAAAACATACACCATATGGAGTCAAAACATTGACTCCTCCACTCTTCTTGGAAGGTGTTCCACATTTTTTCAGGGGATTCTGTCCGAATTTGTGCCCATTCATTCTCTAGAGCATTTATGAGGTCAGATACTAATGTTGCATGAGAACGTTTGGCTTTCAATCCGTGTTCCAATTATAACTGGAGAATTAACTCCCTTGATTGTTTTGTAATGCTAGAATTGCTTAACATCTGTCATTTAATATTCAGTATATTATGCACCTAATATTTTCACAAGCAGAAACCAAAATGTGCAGATCCGGTTGAAAATGTGGAGTGATTGCTTAGATTAATAACAACCTGGTATTGCAAGGATGTTGCCAGGTGACTGCTAAAGTATTGCTAACTAGTTGTAAGTGTGTTGCAAAGCAGACAATAAGAAATCCAAGGTGGTCGCAAGGGTATGATAAAATGGTTGTTATGGTATCTCAGCTGGTTGCTGGAGTGTTGCTAGGTGGCTCATATGACCACCTCTCACCCAAACCTCTCATGGTTTCTAGGTGGTTATTATATTATCGTCAAGTCTTAGGTACAATATGTTATGGTACTATGAGTGGTATTATATCACAAATGGTTGCAGTTGTGTTGCTGGTGATATATTGCACATGACTTCTGCACAAGCAAAAAGTCGCTATTAAACAAACCTATCTTAATCAGTTCGAGGACAAAAACTGCAGAGGGCAAACCTCTGGCAGAAAAATATGAAGACCTTGGAGGCCAGAAACATCCCACTTTTAGCTTTGTGAGTGTGTGTGAGAAAGAGAGTAAACCTGAGCTCCTGTAGCCTGCAGGTGGACGTCCCTAGCGCACTGATGAGCTGAGTAAGGCCCTGGTCCATCAGGTCATTCCCTCCCATATTCAACACACACAGCTTGGAGGCAGACAACATTTTGCCAAGTGCTTCACCGCACACTTGAGTCAGAGCACAAGCCCACAAGCTGCACACACAAACACACACACACAGTGAGAGTCAGACTAACTGTGAACAAAATTAGCATATTTGAAGCGTATGATTTTTTTATAAGAATAAAGATGACAAAAAAACAGATATTATACAAGTTTTAATATATTTAAATAAACACACTGATTCCGTTGTATCTTATTTAAAGGTGAGGATCAAAATCTTGAATCATTGTCATAATAAAACTTCCAAAAGTGGGAACAAATAAAAGCTTATTGATTATGTTACTGTAACAATGTTGAAGTGCAAATCATGGTACACTCTGTTGTTGGTACAGTCACCATGAAATATTCACATAATGTAAATGGAATATGGTGTTTTCAAACTGTTGTACTAAGCCAGCCTTTGCGAGTGTCTTACTTGAGAATATGCAGGTTGGAATGAATGAGGGCAGGACAAAGGGTCTTCAGTGCCTCATTCCCCAAGCGGGAGTGGGCCAGATCCAGACTGGTGGTTAGTCCATCTCTCATCGCCTGGGCGAAGTGTGTCATGACACTAACACTTAGATGACTTTGGTACAAACTGAAATGGTGAAAATTTGCATATTAAAAAGACGGTTTGTAAAAACCTTATTCAGAATGACACAGTCTTGTTTTGGTTTAATCAAGTCCAATTTACTAAAGCAATGTCTGTTAATAATTTAATTATGAAATTTTTAACGGCAATTCATTTGCTAAGGTATAGAATGTATATAATACAACAAATACTGGGTAATTACAGACAATAATAAATATAGTCCTTAAGTAAAAAAACAATTATAATAAAAATAAATAAATAAATAAAACAAATTCTGGCCCTAACCACTGCTTGGCCTTTCATCACCAAAAGGTATTGAAATCATTACTGTTTTAAAAACTGCTGACTGTAGATCAGGTCTCCAAAACATCAGTTTCTACACACTCTGCGTAACTACGTTCAGCCTTAAACCAATCCGAATGGTAGCCAATGGTAGGCAAAAGAAGTTGTGCTCTACTGTAGAGTAAAAGCAGCATAAAAAGAGGGGCCCAAGGACTCTTATAGTCAATATAATGCCTGGATGGAAAATCAAAAATCAAATCTCAGGCCTTCCATTTGTAAGGCAGTTGTGTTATCCACTATGCTTTCCAGGCACTCCTACAGGAGCCAGTATTGACAGCAGACTTGGTTATTAACTCATATTTCTCAGCAGTCCTGAAAACAGTTTGAAAATATACTAGAAATGAAACTATTCTGCACAAAATGTTCCTCTTTAGTGGAACTTACTTGACAGATCTGGCCAGGTGGAGGGCAGGTGTGAGCTTCTGTGCCTGCTCATCTGTTAGTGCACTATGGTACAAATTTAGCTTATCAATCTCTCCCAGGCACTGAACTACATATGCTAGTGCTGCACAGTCTGGCGCTTGGAGACCCTTATAGCTGATCTTCCTCCACTCGCAGGACCCCACGCCTTCTCTGATCAGTGTGGGGCTGTGTGCATGATGAAGAAGACGGAGAACAAGCCAGTGCTTTTCTTTATGTGTGTTGGGCAGCACCTCTGCGACTACGTTCATCAGCCACTGATGGAACTCTGAGAGTCGGCCGCTGCTTAACACACCTACAGAGACTTCCAGAAACTTCCGCTGCGCCGGGTCCGAAATCCCAGCCAGGAACATGTAATACTGATCAGGTCCTTCTTCCAGGATACTGCATTCTTCCTGCCCTGACTGCGGAGCTGGGCAATATTGATAAAGTCCAAATTTAAAATAAATAAAAATATCCTGATATTAGATTATTTTATTATTTAAAATCCAAAGAACACTAATGTCAAATTATGTGTATAATAATCACATAACAGCTGCATTTAGCTGCATTTAACCCATGCAAAAAAAATGAAACACATTAAGGTTAAACTGTAACCTTCCCGAAAAGCTAGAAGCATTTTCTGAGCACTGATATTTTCTAAATAGACCAATAGGGTGTCAGATTTTAAGGACTCATATTCTACATTCTTCCTGGGTCCACTTCCATTTGATAGTAACTGTATTTACATAAAACCCACATGATTCCATTTAAACAATCATTTTCAAACTTCTCTTCATTCCTTAGAATTAAACAGTCCAATTTAAGACTGTGCCTCCGTTCTGAATGCCTGGTGTGTATTGCGCCTCATTCTAAAATCAGTCTGGTCTGAAAAACTCTTTATAATGCCAACATCAGTGGGCGGGACTAAAGCGCTGTATGCTAAAGTGAATATTCGAGAATACACTTGTTTTATCATAACAGACTGTTTTGGCAAATCTAATTTCCTTGAAGGGACTGGGGGGCTGAGTGCTGTGTTTTTAAACTGCTTACATGCTACAAGCAAGGGAAATGTGTTTCTACACATTATAGGCCAAACTACTAAACAGAGGAAATATTTGAATTAGTTTGAGAAATGCACTTGTTCACCAAAGATCACAGCAGGTGTGATCTTTTGTGTGAAGACAGCTTCTGTTGTTTTGTTTGATTTTGTGTGATGCATAAATTCGGTGCTGTGATGAGGAGCAAATTGACAGGAAATGGCAGAAGGACTGGGACCTCACTCAGGACTGTTTTGTTTTGAATACCACTACTTTACAATGGAAGTTTACGATGGAAATTAGCCTGTTAATCTTAATGTTATAATATCTAAAATAATGACCAAATAAATCTCTCTCTATCACTTATACTGAAAATACCACAGCAGTATTCTGGTATAGGAGGATCAGATTTCACTCATGACTAGTTGGTAGATGGTAAATTAATCAAATTGTAATTGATAGGTTAGTCATTTATATTAAATACCATTAACTGCAGCCCTATCTGGTAAACCCATACCTGACTGGACAGTGTAGAAGGCAGCTGCCAAAAAAAACTCTTGGATGACTGGTGATAGGAAGGAAAATGTGGCACCAGGAGCGACATCGTCTTCATTGATCAGCAGGAAGGCTGAAATGACAGAGGAGCCCAGAAAGGGCTGCAGGCCGCAGGCGATGACCTCAGCAGAGGTGCAGTGTGTTTGTGTTACAGACATGCAGTGATGTGCGAGTTTGCCCAGGCCACGGAGGAGCTGCTTGCCCTGCTCCACATTCACCCCGTGCTCCTGCAGCAGCATGTGTGTGATCGTGCAACACAGCTCAGTCAGTGTCATTGGCATCTGTTCCTTACACACACAGCACAGTGTCCAACAGAAGGCAGGACACACACAGGGCTCGACCATGCCCACAGCTTGCTCACAGTGACGGAGAACCTGCTCTGTTTTGGCCTCATCATCAAAGAACTGGTGGAAGAAGGTTCTTCTCTGTGCCTTGGAGAAGCCTAGTAGGGAAACACTTTGAAAAGACTCCAGGGGTAGAGCTTCCCTGCAGGTGAGGAGGACTGAAGTTCCAGGCAGTAAAGAACCCTCCACCAGACTGTTAAACAGCACGGTACCCTCTGCTGTCTGCTGTGAGTCACTCACTAACGTGCTGGAGGGGGGAGATTCAGAAAGAGTGTTCTGAAATCTGTCTAGCCCGTCCAGCACCAGGAGCAGAGAATGAGGCCTTTGCAGGGCAAGTGAGATAGACTCAGCAGAGAGGTATGGGTGCGTGCTCAGTATCAAGCTCTCTAGACTCTGTTCACTTGTGAAAAGTGTTCTCACACACAGGGGCAGTAGAAGTGTGTAGTGCTGCAGACAGCGACCCGTGGCCCAGTCCAAAGTCAGCTGCTCCACCGCAGTCGTCTTCCCCATCCCAGCTCCTCCACATAGCATGACCTTACGAGCCCCACGACCGGCTGCAAACTCTTGGGAGATCACATCCTCCAACGCCTTTGATGTTTCCAGGCAGGACTCTTCACATGCACTGGCGGAAAGTGGGGTGTAACATCGTTTTAAAATGACCTCCTTGATAGACAGGCCACCTAAAAGAGAACTGGCCTGCGCTGAATTTAGCAGGCGGTTTCTCAAAGCCTCCTTAAGCAACTTCTGAACATCTGCCAAAACAAATAAGAGAAACACAAAAGAATCAGTGTTGAGAAACTGGTTTCCACATGCAGATGTTTTAGACATGAGTGGGTGCTTGGTCAATACTCAGCACTGATTGCTCCAGAGCATCCCAATACTTCCCTGATTTTACAAGCTGTGTGCATGCAGTTAATAGCCTGTGTCAGCAATGAGTGTACCTTAATGCAGGGGTCTGTTCCTGAAGGTTTGGTGACTTCCCAGCAGCTCACATGATAACTGCCAGTTCGGCTCACATGATAACTGCCAGATTTTGTGAGTGTGTCTGATCAGAGGAACTACCAAACTATGCTGGCCACTAGTCCTCCACTACAGTCCTTGGACACGCCTGATTTAATGTAACTGAATACTCTCTCTGGCTGGACACTATTTTGGACAGGAATAGAGTGTCCCAATTTGGTACCGTGAAGCAGGGTAATAGTTTAACTGGTCTAGACATTTTTGATGCTACCCAGTAGTCATTAGTGTAGTGTTGTCAAAAGAGTGTAGTGTTGTCAAAAGAGTACATTGTGTTTCATAGTGATATAAAGGGCTTGGGAATCTGAAGGGCTTGGGAATCTGATGCAGAGTCTTAAAGGCGGTCCACTTTTCAGCAGGGTTAGTCAGGCTAGTATGTTTCACAGTTGTGGTGAGCTGGTTCATTGGTAAACCTTTTAAAATTTGTGATGAGGTATGAGGTTCACTGGAGTTACTGAAGCCTGCAAAGTTTGGATGCATCACATATAGCACAATGCTTATATTTAATGTGTTGCTACTGACAATAGACAGGCACACCCCTACACATAGACACAGTAAGAGTTACGCTGCTGGAGCACGTTTTGGTTTGTCTGAAAATCAATGTGTGTAAATGATATACTGACACTGCTGTGTGTAAAGATTTATTGTGCTGTACCAGCAGATCAGTAGTGCGGAAAGAAATTAGGAGCAGATGATAAATTAGATGAGCATGTGTATTACTGTGCAGAAGTCTTTGGCACCTAGGAAAGGTAAACTTAAAACCTGTTTACTACATAACAGTAGTAACATTAGTGTTAAGTGTTAAGACATTAATATTACAATAAATATAATTTACATTATTACAGTAAAGAGTGGTTTTATGTGTAGCAAATCCTCCAAACCATTTCAATTTTCCATTTCCTCATGAAAGTCCAACATTAATTTTAGCTAAATTCAAATACCTGGTTCGGCTGGTTTTACTTCATTAGATTAAATTAGTTGTCCTGCTTATGGAACTTTATAAATCCACTAATGACTGGAGGCAATGAGCAGAATTCTGAAACCAAACCTGTGTTTTTATAACCAGCTCACAAAATATCAACTTATTTAAAAAAAAAAAGTAATCTTGATTTTTTTAACAGCTTTCTAGTTCTTTTGAGGTTATTTTACATTTCATTTGTGATCTTGCTGGAAGATCTTGCTGGAAGAAAGGAAGCCAATGTTGATGTAAATGACTTCAAACTCTTTGACCAGGTGCCTAAAATTTCGACAGAGTACTGTACGTCTTGACAAGCATTGTAAAACGCTTGCTGTATATTCTGTAGAAGGTACACGGTAAAGTTGTAGAAGTGTACGTGTTTAATCCACGGTTCTGTTCTCAGGTTCTGAGAGAAAATTCAGTCTGTATTACGGACTACCTTGAAATGCTAATATGTATTTTATTTTCCTTTTTACCCAACTGTTGCCAGTATGAGATGAAAACCCCACCATGCTTTTATAGCAGCTTGTAATACACTGTATGGACAAAAGTATTGAGACGCAAAACCATTTCACATGCAGGGACTTCAATGAGACTGCTTTAAAATACATTGGATTTAATATGGAGATGCCCTAAAATGTGTTGGCATGCGGACGCACTGGAAGTAAGGGGCCAAGCCCAAACCTTGATATACAGGTGAGTTCCACAACTTTTCTCCACACAATATAGCAAAAAAGTGATTCAAGCTGAAACCAGAATCGGAATGAACCAAACCAAAAAAGGGGGGACTATTCTGTACCTCATCCCATCTAGTGAATTTTAAGCATGGCATTACTCAAATATCCCGATAAAACAAATTTTAACCTTTCTCGCAGAGTATGATTGTGGCATGAATCAACTAAGGTGTTGATTTCTAAGCATATAGTCTGGTCTCCAACCCTGACACCCCTCCCTGTTCATGCCGTGGAGCTGTGAGCTCTGTGCCTCATTTTTAAAGGCTGTGTTGTCCAGCTATAGTGCAAAACTGAAATAACGAACAACATAAAGAGGAGGTCCTACCACTGAGAATCTGCGTAGAATCGGCCTGGTTCTGCTGCATGATGTCCTCACAGCCCAGTTATAGTCCGAGTGCTGTCTGTGACAGGACGAGGAAAGCAGAACAACTCTGGTCTCTATTCCTTCCTGGACCGAGTCCAGGTCCCTCCCACACTGGAGAGATAGCGCTGGACGGAGGCACTGTTCCTCTCCAAACATAAACACATCACCTCTTCACAGTTTAAGAGCCTTCGCATGGCAAATTAAATTAGAAATATTAAATCATTTTGATAATATTCCTCAAGTCCCACCGGTCTCAGAAAAAGGAGACTTGCTGCCCTCTATTGGGGGAAGATGCAAATGAGGTTTGTCATTTCCACGATTTTTTTTATCAGTCAGGGGTTGAGATGGAGAAAATCATTCAGTGTCTTGATGTAAAATTATGCGCGATATAGACTCTTTTTTACAATGATATTGGTGAGAACCAGGGTTATGTCCCATCGATCCTCTAAGACAGGGGTCCCCAAACCGGTCCAGATAGGGCTGCTGTGGGTGCAGGATTTCCTTCCAACCAAGCAGGAGGCACACCTGATTCCACCTCTGTAATCAATTGGTCTTGATTTTCAGTTACTCAGGTGTGGCTTCTTTTTGGTCGGAACGAAAACATGCATCCACATGGCCCTGTCTGGACCGGTTTGGGGACCCCTGCTCTAAGAGTTCGTGAACAATACGATTGCATTTAGTGTGCAAAACTATTGCAGTTAATGAATACTTCATTGTTAATATTAGATTCCTTGAAAACACTGAATAACTCATTGTAGTTACTGAAAAATTCACAGTACACATGTATTGTTTGTCATAGATACTAAAAAGTTAACAGTAAATATTAAATAATATGTTGTAGACACTAAATAATAAATTATAGACATTATAGAATAATTAAGAGTAAATATGGAACAATTAATCAGAAGTAATAAATAATTCAGGGTAAATACTAAACTCAGTGTATGTTTTAAATAATTGATAGTAGTAACTCAATAATTCATAGTAAATACTGAACAATTATTGAAGATACTGAATATTTAATTGTACTTATGTAATATTCATTGTAGATCAATAATTAATAGCAAATGCTGAATAGTCATTAACACTGAAAAATACATAACCATTACTGAATAATTAATAGTACACATGTAACACATACACATACCATTAATTGTAGATACTGATTTATTCATTCTAATTGCTAAAGAATTTATAGTAGATTCTGAATTATTTACAGTAGGAACTTAATCATTCAAAGCAGTCACTGAAATACTGAACTATTAATTGTACAAATGAAACATAATTATTAAATACTGAGTAATTCATGGTTCCCTGAAAAACGATGCATGCACATTTTGAATGTGTACAAAATTTTTTAATCCTTTTTTAGTCATTCAGATGTCTTCCCAATATCTGAATCAAGCCAATTCAAAATAAACAAACAGTTCTGGCTAGAAGAGCTTCACCTGAGGCATGCTTTGAACTTTAATTTATGTGGAAATCAGTTGCATATGTACAAAAGAAAATTCTTACAAAAAGAAGTAAACATTGACACATAGACTGTATTCCTTTGTTGTGTCTTTTCTGTAGATCAGTGTCAGTTGTGCAGTAGCTCCTAAAACGTTTACAGCTTCCAACGAGGTACGCCAGAAATGCATTTATGTCAATTTATTTTACTCTACAAAGAAACTAGCCGTATTTAATAACTATTAATTATTGTTCATGTGAGTGCTCCATCACTTTGTGGAATGGTTGGGGGTGCCTTTATTCTGTCTTTCTTATTGAGAACACAGTTGACACATATTCATTAAGCCCTGTTTTTGCTTTATCATTTTGTGAATTTAAGTGTGCAATTGATTGGACCTACAGTCTCCTGAACGTAGGAGTGTTTCCACCACGCAGAGCTTGTCAGAACGTGTTAGATGATGTATAGTCTTTCTGTTAGCCACTGCCATGAATGACTCACAGTAACACCTCTCAAGCAAAAAGGTTTGATTTCTTGGCAGGTGAAATCTTAAATGCTGGCCATGTTATATTACATATTTCATATTACTTTATTTAAGGAATGGGATCATTCCTATTCAAGTCAGAGGAGGTTGTTGCAGCACCACTTCAGATTTTATTCAAACCCATAGTGACTGGGTGTAATGTATATAATAATAATAATAATTTCTAATCTTTGGATGTCAGAACCAAGGCCTGTTACAAAAGCTGTGTTTTCATTGTACACTATATGAAGAAAAGTATTGGGACACACCTGTTTTTCAAGGTTTGATCCCCTTATATCCAATGAAAGGCAATCTTAATGCTTCAGCATATCAAGACATTTTGGACAACGTAATTCTTCCAAATTTTGGGGGACACAGTGTGTGGAAGAACATTTTCTGTTCCAGCATGAATGTGTCTCAGTGCAAAAGGCAAACTCCATAAGATCACAGTTGTATGAATTTGGTGTGGAAGATCTTTTATTGGCCCTCACAGAGCCCTGACCTCAGCCCCATCCAACACCATTAGGATGAAATGGAACAGACACTGTGAGCCAGGCCTTCTTATCCAACATCAGTGTCTGACCTCATAAATGCACCACAGAATAAATGGGTACAAATTCCCACAGAAACTCCAAAATCTTTTGGAGACACTTCCAAGAAGAGTGGAAGCTGTTATAGCTGCAAAAGGGGGAATCACTGTATATGAAAGTCCATATTTCAATGCAAATTGAAGGACTTTATGGTCAATACTTGTCTATATTGTTTAGAAAGAGTATAATGAAGGATGGATCTCAAAACCAAGACCTGTTTCATATGTTCATATATTTTCAGCCCTTGATATTATTTCATTTTTATAGCTTTGGGAAGTCATGTTTGGCCATGAGTATCTTGAATATTAATATTCCTAGTGTCACCATGTTTTGTAACATGGAAGACAAGCAAGTTCTCAGTGTGAGATTAAATTTCTCTTTCTATACTGAAAACCTGATTGTAAAGAATATGGCTTGCATTGAAAGTGTGAAGGCTTTTCTTCTTTAAGTAAAAATAATGTCTGTAAACATATGCACTAATATATAAAGGGAATATGGAAGGACGTTGACACTTTGTACACAAAATGACCAAACATAAATTCCATATCTCGTAAAAATGACCAACAAATATTTTTGTGTTTTCTTTAATTATTATGTCTTTTTCTTATGGGGTAGATATTTGGGTAAAAAATTAATAAAACATTGTATTGGGAAAAAAAAGATAAGGATTCATACCATATGGTTGCAATGTATGATAATCAGTCTGTTAGTTGTATTTTATTACAAAACATGATGTACACATAGATCTTACAGTAGTAATCCTGTGGTAATAAACTAAAAACATTGTTCACGTTTACCACAGAAAACAAAAACATTGTAATGAAAGTGTTTTGCATTTAGAAGGAGCTTGAATTACGGTAGTCTTTTCTCGTTCGCGATAAACATGCGCAAATTCAAGAGAAGATTAAAATCCATGGGCAAATATTTGTTCGGTAAATACTGAAAAATCTGAAATGTATTCAGTTGAAAATGACAAACATTTAAAGTTGATGTTCTGTCTTTTATTTCTTTAGGAAAGAACTGTGTTATTGTAACACACTTTTTCCAAGTGCAACTGATCCACTCCTATTTTAACCTCATTGACTAAGTTTTATTACTACTACTAATAATAATAATATTAATAAAATAATAATAATAATTACAGCAGTTTTGTGAGTACACAGGTGGGCACTGAAGATAGAAAGGCTGTGAATATATGTAATAGTAAATGCTGGAGCAGCTCAGAGGAAAGGTGGATAACTGCAACCCAGCAAACATAACATAGTGAAACATTATTCAAGTGCCTGCACTCAAATTGTTTGCTTTTTGAGCTGTAAAGTTCAACTTTGTGAAAACACCTGACACATTTCCACCTCGGGATATTCCTTCTGAACTGCTACTTTACTGCTGAAGTTATTGTTGGAATGATACTAGCATTTGAGTTCTAATTTCACAGAAGTAACAATACTTTTACTTGGCTATTGTCTTAGGCTACTCCACACTTCTCCGGTGCAGAAAAAGAGTTTGATCCTCAGGCTACTTCACACTTCTCTGGTGCAGAAAAAGAGTTTGATCCTCACAGTTTTGCAGTGTGGAGGACAGGTGTGTGTTTGTGGGACTGAACAGAGGTGGTTGTGGGGCAGTGAAATACAGTATGTTTGTAGAAGTGTAAGTCGGCCACAAGTGTTGTTCCAGACCAGGGTTGGGGCTGGCCATGTCTGGCCCCACATGCTTCTTATGCCTCGCTCTGCAGTTCTGAAACCAGACCTGTGTGACGAACAA
The DNA here is from genome assembly GCA_037832545.1 of Rhabdalestes septentrionalis. Taxonomy (NCBI): domain Eukaryota; kingdom Metazoa; phylum Chordata; class Actinopteri; order Characiformes; family Alestidae; genus Rhabdalestes; species Rhabdalestes septentrionalis. Next base: position 17,398 of record JBBMFX010428067.1, read on the forward strand.
AACAGGTTAAAGCAGCAGGGCAATGATCCACTTATTTCAGACTTTAACATTTCAAACAGTTCCAGAAACCACAAAAGAAATTTTATGTCAGATTACTAGTGATCGACCGATATTGATTTTTTATTACTGATACTGATACCAATTATTTGCATGTTTATGTGCCCGATAACCGA
>JBBMFX010428175.1:0-17569 GCA_037832545.1 Rhabdalestes septentrionalis
TGCACACATTAGATGTGTTACATAAATGACTGATATTTAGTTTATGCAGCTTGTAGATATGTAGTTTATGCACCATTATTTGTAGTACTTTCTATTATTGTTTGCACTTCAGGCCCCTACTTTAAGTGGTGGTGTAAAAATTGTGTCAAAAACAGAAGTGTAATAGTAAATAAATATCAGTTCTGAACATCGGTTATTGGGCACACACACATGCAAATACTTGGTATCGGTATCGGTAATAAAAAATCAATATCGGTTGATCACTAGTACATATCCAGTGTATATGTACATATCCATTTTTATACACATTGTAAATTGCACTACTCAGGACATAACCAGCATAAATGTACAAATCCATTGTACATTAACGTTGTAAATTGAACAATTTTGTCCATATCTGTTGCATATTTAGTGTACCATACATTATGTTTACATTACTGTACATCCATCTGTAAATATTATACAGTTCTCTACTTGTATATACAACATTATGTGCTCTTTTAACTTAAACATTTACACACTTAATCTGTAACTGCTTATTGCATTTCTGGTTAGACCTAAACTGCATTTCGTTACCTTGTACATGTGTAATGACAATAAAGTTGAATCTAATCTAATCTAATATTATGTAGAGATTCTTAAACCATCAGAGTGTAATTGATATGCAGCACCAAGAGCTATTTGGGTGGCAATATCACCCCCTTGTGGAGACTCTTAAGTCTAATTAGTGTGATTGAGCAAGTGAATGAGTAAGTTACAAGCCAAGTGTTTGTGGTGCTTTGCACTTAGAAACATTTATTCACACAGACACAAAGTTCTTATCTAGATACATGGAAGGGTATTTTGAAAACAATTAGTGATTTTTCTCTGGATTTTTCTCTACTCATTTGGTATCTTTCTTAGGTTGGACTACCGGCAAAGGCTACAGAAAACTGCTTTTTCCTCGGGGCTCAAAGGATTCTTATATATATATACACTGAAAAATAACTTCTGCTTCAAAAGGGTGGTGTACCACATGGGTGGTAATATTGTAAGCATATTTTTTTTTAATGCCAATACAATATCACAAATGTATTACCTAAGCCTGACACATCCTCTTATATTTTAATCATATATTATAATCAAATGGTACAAACCTTCCATCTATGCTCTACACCCAAGATAACTCCAAACTAACAAAATGGCAATTCAGAAAAACTGCATTCGTGACCTTGATCATTCTTCCTCTACAATTCAGCTTTCTGTATTGTCTGTCATGTGGAAAGGCCAGAATTTCCTCCTCAACCAGTCAGAGCCTAATTTCACCATGGCTTTCAAAAGACAGGCTGAGGGGTCCTGGGGAAAAAACTGAAAGAGAAAAAAAATTATGTTATTAGGAGAAGCAGGTGATTACCCTAGCCACTTGTAATATGCTCTACAGTGAATAGCTAGAGGGAGAGTCATTGTATGCCTCTGCCACATTTCAAAAGCAAAGGAGAGGTTGGCAGCTGCTGGTTCCATTGATCTTGATAAAATATCTCATCCCTGATGCTAATGCTCCCAGATCTGCCAGCATGGCCCCCAATTTCCTTTCTCACCATTTACCAAATGTATCTTCCCCTTTGATAAGCGTCCATATTCTTGCTTCATTGCTGAATGATGTCAGAAAAGACTAATGAATCATTTTACATAGAGAGAGAGCAGATCTGCAAATGGGAAGTGATTGAAGTGCACGAAGCACTGGTGGGTGCATAAAAACAGCTTCAGTGTGTGCACACTGGGGGCTGAAATATTGTCCTGAGCAAAATCCATGGGTCCTCAAATGATGTGAGTGTAAGCTCAGAAATATACAATAAGCTCCTGCATCCTATCCTTCGAGCAAAACATAGTTGGTGAAAGATATGACACATTGACTAGAATCCCACAGAGACCCGAGTTAGACATAAGATCCATGTACATTACATCTTGGTGTGCTGCCGAAGGCTCAGCCACAACAGCTGAGAAGTGAACAGTAGGCAGTAGGAAACTGATGAATACAAGCAAATACATTTTCCCTTTTTTTCAGGGAAATCCAACACCGAGCCCTGCCAAATCACATAAGTGGGAAGGTAATTCTGTGTGGCTCACTGAATTGTGATCATGCAATAATTTAGTAGTGATTATAGAAGAGAGCACACAGCAGATGTGTCACTTGGACCTAACCAGATATGTCAAACATAACAGAATAGACTGGCTGATAATATTAGACCAGTGCAGTGGCATAAGTGATGCACAGACAGTTATTTTCTAAAGGGATGTCCAAGCCAGTATAGTTTATAATTGAAACTGGTCCAAAAGACATTAATGTATTAACCACAATAATAATAGTATTTGTTCACCCACTTGAACATAACCAGATATGTCACAAAAGAGAGATACTGGTTTGGTCATATTAGGCCAGTGCAGTGGTATGTTGATGTATCTTCAGGCCAATCTTCAGGTTACTGTGAGGTTCCAGTCCAGTGATTAGCTCTCACAGTGCTAAATCCTTAAAAAATTCCTGGTTTTTATTTCCTATTTTCCTTGAGGTTAAAAAACAATTTTTTTTTTCAAAAAAGTATTGATTATTAATCAATTTTTCAAATTTCCATCCATAATATGACACTACCAAGATGACATCTGAACACTCATGCAGGATAGCACTAACTATCACCTGTATTGTCTGAAATTACATGAGAAAAGGTGGAGGAATGTGTTATTTACTAAATAAACAAAGCTTAGGTAGAAACATCAACAGGCTTAGAGTCAATGCACACAACCCTCCTCTACCCAGTGTCCTACATACTAATATCCAATCACTTAACAACAAGATGGATGATGAAGGGCCAGAGTAAGATGTCTGGAGGACGTTAGAGACTGTAATGTTCTTTGTTTCACTGAAACATGTCAATCCCACTGGATCAAATACTTGCATTAGCAGAGTTCTTCTCTGTCTTTCAAATGAACAGAATGGAAGAGTCTGGTAAAACTATAGGTGGAATCAATTTTTTGTGCTGGAACAACAATGCAGTACCTTATGTATTTAAATGGGCACTGCATAACATCACCAGTATCTGTGCTAACTGGTGACTGAGGGACAGTAAGAGAGAAATAATGAGGTGTTTCCTTTTCTATTTTGTTTGCAAAACAGTTAAAAGATGTTCAAATGCCTTGAGACATTAAAATACATATGGTAGGGAAGGGTTGGCATAGCACAAAAAAGTGAAGCATTGTCCAACATGAGAAAAAGCCAATAATCATGATCCCAGCATGTATTTTGATTAAATTGTATTTTGCATTGAAACAACAAGTGTTGAAATCCCTTTCTCTCATTTCTGTTTGGCTCATTTGGAACACCTTACAAACAAATGCCATCCATTTTACTTGCTCGCAAATTCTTCTCAGCTATCATCACTGCAGTTATTATTCCACCACAAGCTAACAATAACAAAGCACTGGCAGACAAACACTTTGTATTTAGTGACCATTTATACAGATATACCTCTCAGAGTGGCTGGAGAGTTTTACAGGATGAACCTGAAGCAAGTAATGTCAAACTTTACTTAAACTGTTACTTGTCTACAGGGTGCGAGCAACTAATTTCAAGATCAGGCACCTGGGCTGCACCAGTCTTTCCCTTTGGGAAAGCAGACCATGCCATTATACCTCTTACTCTAATATGTAAACAGAAAATAACTCAAGTCACTCTGATAATGTTTTTTTATGTAGCACATTGTCATACACACACAGTCATTTAATTTAAATAGAATAAAACAGATCATGGAAGATATAATAGAAACAAAATACATTGCAATTTGAATGTGCAATTGAAGTGCAAGTTTAAAAGAAGGCAAAGCAGCTTTTTAAGCTGTGTACAGCTGAAGCAGATCTGATACTTATTGTGCAGGTTGTCCCAGCAGAGATCTACATAGTGACTAAATGCCCTTTCACTATGTATAGTTCTAGCTCTTTTCACCACTAGCTGAGCAGCTCACACAGACCTAGGAGACCCCTCAGGAATATTTATTTCAAATATATCAGATGTATGTAGGACCCAAACCATTGAGTGACTTGTACACAGTGAGTAATATTTTAAAAACACTTCTGTACCAAATTGGGAGCCAGTGAAAGAACCTGAGAATTGGAGAAACATGCTCTATTTTCTTGGATTTATTTAGAATTCTAATTTTAATAATGATTTTAAGATGCCAAAATGAAGAAGGTCAAGGTTTATGGATCTTTGAAAGGGTGAATTTGCATTATTATGTCATAATCATTACATCATTAGAAATGGACACAATGACAATATTATTGTTTATCGCAATAATTTCTGGGACAAATTATCGTGCAGCAAAATTTGCTATCATTACAGGCCTAATCAACACCCCACTCTGTCACATGACGCACTGAATAAAGAGTTTACCAGTTTCTTTAGCCAAGAGGATTTAAGCTTTAAAAACTCAATTAACCACAAGATAAGGTAAATCTTAAAGAACAAGCTCAGCAATGAGCAGAGCTGCCATAACAGACTGCCACTTGCTGGGGGGCTGGTGAGTATAGTATCAATCAAGGACTTTGGGAACCCTTTGACAAAGCCCATGGGCATGTAAGTCTAGGGCCTGTTTGGCATGGAAAATGGTGCAGGAGTGGTGCAGAGTTCTTGATATCTTTCTTCATAATGGGCCACCAAACCATCCCCATGATAGGCTCGAGGGTCTGCTGGATTCCAGGATAGAGGTGCGAAGCAATGTGTATAACCTCACCACTATAATCAATGCAAGGCCAAAGGTCCCGGCCTTTTTCCCCATAAAAGAAACTTCAGCATGTGACCAAACATGTCCAGCCCGCAGGGCTTCCATGTTGTAGTTCTGCATGGCAGAGTGTAGAGAGAATAGAGATGTCCACCAACAGTGTTGGTACCTGGAGGGAAGTTGATGTACAGTCATTTTATGCATGTGAATGGACATCTGTGGAGGGGGCTGTGAGGAAAACTGTGGCTATACTAGCAGTAAGATGATGAATACCATCTAATCACTCTTGCTCAGGGATTGGTTTCCCTGCCCAATGGGGCAGACACAGATATGACCTCCCTTGTGGGTTCAGGTGGAAATGACTTGGTGGGTGTCAAGGTCTTGTTCTGATGGGAGGCAGATTCTTTGTCTTTAAAAATGTTAAAAGTTCTTTAAAACAAAAATATATTACCCAGACTTTTATATTCTCTGCATAACTGGTGCAAAAGTACCAAAAACCAGTCACAAACTCTTGAGGTACTGTGAATATTAAATATGACTTAATTAAATCTGCTCTTTCAGACTGGTGTTAATGATGGTTTAGTATTTTGTTTTCTTTTTTTTCTGCAATGCATAATCTATTAAAGTAAAAGGCTATGTAAATGTGGCATTTTGGTTGCTAAAAATCCTTTCAGCACAGCTTAAAAAAAAAAAGCAGGCCAGAGTCCCTTGGGTATCAGGTATGAATATTCTTAGTTACTGTTTTAAAGAACTTTGTGATTAATATGGTTCTGCTCTTTTGCAGTCCCCTTGAGAGTGCTTGAGGGTGGCCTGTCCTGGCAGCAAGACTTCTGACTGTATAAGTAAGTTGTCATTAATGCCTCATCAGCATATTCTGCTGCCCCCTTTCCTATATCCCTGATTCCAGTACTTTGCACTCAAAATACAATTAAATTACCCAGTTTGCTGGCTGTTTGGGGCATTAGGAACAGGTGGGAGTTGTACCTGATGGCTTGTTCTTACATACACCAGCAATGTGATGAAATCAATGTGATGGCTTTGGAAATGAAATTTAAGCAGGAAGATATGTAGGATCCAGCACTCGGAGTCTCCATTCCAAACTCAACTCTACTCATCCCTAGCTGGTACCTTGAGTACTCCGGTTTCTTTATTTGTTATAGTCACTGTGTGTTCTGAGAGCGTGGCTTCCAGTGGGAATTTTTATTCCTAAAAGAGCACACTAAGATTAAAGTTGCATGGCCAAACAACTCTCATGTGTATCCATAATTGGGTTTATGCATCGCATTACATTGTGCAACCAGTTTGGCCAGGTATGTCTTCCTCACTCTGTGATACCCCTTGCCTGGTAACAGAAAGTGGAGGTGATGTGCTGGCCCCTATTGCTGTTTCTGGCATCCCTTATGTCATGTTTAACCTACAGCAAATAATATGTACACTAGAATGGGTTGGGGCAATACCTGGCTTCAGTTTCAACCTGGTTAGTAGAAACCGCGACAACTCACGTGGGAACTGCCAGATTTTAAAGGTCTCTCTGAATCAGAAACAGCGGAGACTAGATCTCCCCTGCTAAAATTTCAGGCTTGGTTTTCCAATGGATGGAGAAACCTGGGCTGCACCAGTCTAACTACACAGAAGAGCCCAGTGACAACAGTGAGGCAGCTCTGTTTCAGCCTTCCACCTTTTCAGTATGGCATTTTGAAAGCTCATATTCTACGACTCCTTGAATCTGAAATAATTAGAGAAATTAGTAGTGCACATACCTCCACAATAGCCATAAATAACATGGGACACTGATACTGTGTGTACATTATCAACAGTTGAATGCCAAAACATGCAGGGATGCTTATTCTATTGCATGTATTGAGTTCTGCAAATGAAATTAAGTTCTGCAACAGATATCGATTTCTGCAATCCTGTTCTTTGTACAGCATGGAAAGCATGGAGCCTTGCTTAAAAAGTAATGGTTCTGTCCGGACCCGCAGCCAGTCTGGTAAATTCACAAGATCAAGTAATTTACATGGAACATTATTTTGAATGGTCATGGCTAATGACAGTGGGCACTATTATTCCAGTTAATATGACAACAGCTTCACATGTAAGTTTACTAGTGATGGAAAATTCGGCTCTTCTGGCATGACTCCCAAAGATCCAAACGGACCTGCCAGGAGATCCAAACCGACCCATCAAGAGATCCAATACACCCCACACAACACACCATACCTCATGTAGATAATGAAAAATAGTTTACAACATAATAATGAAATGCGTTTTGTAACTTTTATTTATTTGCCTGGAACTACTTTTATTTGTCGGTTAAAATATTTTGTTGTGTACTTATCATTTCCTGCATTGGAAATTAACAATAAATATTGTGGAGACCATTTGAAAATGTGGACGTATGGGAGGATGAACTTCATTTCGGACCTTTGACAAAATTTAATAACTGGACCTCAGTGACTTAATAGAATACCCCTGCTATAGAACCTAAAGTGTTGTAGTTCTTGGCACTATCCAGGCCTCGTGACCTCATGCAATTCTGGCCATTGAATTCATGGTATTGAAACATGTCAATACAATGAGTGTACATTCTTCCGGGAGCTTTGTAGGGTCCTGTAAAATAACCAAAGAGAAATGACAGCAGTTGACAGAAGGTGGAGGAAAAGGCTTTGTGACTGTGACCTTGTCATTCATCGCTCTGTTTTATTCAAATTTGCCACTAACTTCTGTTAAGTTTTCCTTCTACATAAGAATCAGCATCCTCATCAGATTTATCTCTTCTGAAATCTTTTTCCAGCTCTCTCACCAGAAGACTTTAATGAGACTTCATGACTTGAAGATTACATGTTCTTCAATGAGAAGATTGATGACATTCTTAGATCCTTGATGCCAATCATTAAGCTGCCTGCCAATCAGAGACCAGCCCCTGCTGGTCAACCCTGTTTTGACCCTATTCCGTTGAGTACACTCCAGATGATATCTTGAGATCTAATTCTATATATTGCCTACATCACATAGACCTTACCTGCACCATGGACACCAGAAACTGAGAGTCAACCAACCCAGGGGTAGGTGGTCACAAGACCAGAGGGCAAGACACGTGTGGATATGGCCCATAGAGTTTTTATATGATACCCTACCACACCTGATTGTCTAATCAGCCTGTGCAATGAAGAGCAGCTGTATCTAATTAGGAGCTAGGATGAGGCTCATCCTGCTACAAACAACAAAACACAAAGTGCATTTGTTTTTTACAAATGTTTGCTAGCTTGTGGGCAAAAATATTGATGTACCATCTAATGTGTTGAGTGTTTTTTTGTTTTTTTTTTCAGACTCTGGTCATAAATTAAATATTTTTATTCTGTCTTTCTTTGTGGCCCAGTACCAAATATATCAAGAATTAATATCAGTCATGGCTGGGCACTGTACTGAAAAAATGCACTACTTATCACCAGTGAAGAACTGCATGGAGCTAGATCAGCCAAACTGTCTTCTGCTCTGATTCTTCTTGATCTTTTTCCAGCCTGCATTACCAGGTAGCATGGCATAGCTCCCAGTCTGCCCTACAAAGATTGTCCACTGTCTCTCACAGGGCTTAGTCCTTGGACTGTTGTGCCTTTCTCTATATACTGGTTCTCTTGGGGATGTAATAGCCTCACATGGATTTTCCTACCACTTTTATTGAGATAACACTCAACATATTCTCTCTTTCCCCTCCAGTGATTATCATGTCTCGACCCGCATCTCAGATTGCCTGGCTGACATCTCCTCTTAGATAGCAGCCCACCACATCAAGCGAATCCCAGCAAGACTGAGCTTCTTTTCATCAGATCTTCTTACTTATCAGCATTAACACAGCACTCTTTCACTACGTATGATCTCAGAACTTCATCCTGGACCTCCATTGCTCAAAGGAAGAGGAGGACATGCATCATGACTATTTTCAGTCATGACCACCCCCACAGAGGTGGAACAAATTCATTTAGATCTGCAGTGTCCCCTTGTCTGAAGACCCACCTATTCAAGAGCACCACCTCTAACTAATCTCTTTAACATCTTTTACTTATACATAGCAACAAAGAAAAAAAATGTTTCTCAAAAGAAGAGGAAGACATGGATCAAGACTATTTTCAGTCATGGCCCCAACAAATTCAATCAGATCTGCTATTTCCAAATCTGACTGTTTTTGACAGGGTATTTTATGTGTGTAACTAAGCTAGCTGTAACTTAACAGGTATGGGAAAAATATGTGGACTATTAATCACTGATGTACATCACTCTGCATTTGAGCATCTGTTTCATGTTGATACAAGCAAGGAGGACACAACCCCAAGAGTCCTTCAAGAACAAAACTTTTAAATTGAAACTTAGAACAAGTCCACAACCTGGAATCATACTTTTGGCAAATTACCGAAGTCGTTCCACTCTCCACCAGACAGGGGTTAAGAGATACTCAACTGAACAGTTGAGTCTGTCCTGATGCATTTGGTCTCTCTCATAAGGAGCCCAGTAGACAAAGATCCATGTTCCATAGCAGTCAGTAAGGAGGTAACAGCTGACAGGCTGTGCAGCACAATCAGTCCTGTCTGTGGAAACAGAGGACAGACACAGAGAATGAGACAATATTCATCCACTGAGATGGTCTTTGAAGACTTTAAGCTTGGTTGTGACAGCCACTTGAAGCAAGAGCTGAAAGGAGAGCGTGGTCAACAAAGAGATTAGGTCCATGGTCATTCCTGAACAGAGTTTGACTAGATTTAAGGTCCACAGAAGAGCAAGAGATAATTGGTGATGGGTGAGTGCATGCCAGCCCTCTGGATTAGGCTAGTTTTCTGTCAAGGCACACAAGGGGGCTTGACACCAACATCCAATCACAAGACAAAACTAATGAAACCTAAACACAACTTAGCACAGACACTGATGTGAGACAGGTGAGCCCACTACCAGCCCACTGGGCTGCGCGGCACTGGGCTCAAACACAAACAAACCATGATATCACTCCAGATGCGACACGACATTTGTAAACTTACACTCTGGTGGCGGGGCCAAAGTAGGTGTAGCCAAGGCAGCCCATACATGACAGTGTGCTAAATGCTGTAAATGTAAACATCACCCTATTACCTCATGTTTGGCTGTGAACCAAAATTGCCATGTTTGGCTGTGAACCAAAAATGCTGGTGTGAATGTCACAGACAGTCAAGGAAAACAGTGCAGATAAATCAGTGTTCTAATCATGGATGCTGGCTTTCAAGAAGGTGAGTTTGTCAGTCTCCAAATCATCAGGTTAAGGGCCGGAATAAAATCTATTGGAATAAAAGACTATTGGGATTCATGTCTCTTTAGAGTGGTCAGGCATCCAGAAGCGGGGTGAGTTTTGTACTCTGTTGTTCCAGTATACCAAGAGGGGCCATTTCGGGGGGTCCACCCCACACAAATGACAAGAGCACTGGCATCAGACCATCCTGACCAAATTTGTGATAGTTGGGGGATGACTCTGAGGAGATTGGATCATTTTGCAAAGGAGACCATCAGAAATGGTTCGTATGGACCTCAGTAGGCCCAATGGTGCCCCATGCATTAACCCCAGACTTTCTAGAAGGAAAAATGATGGCCAACATCCAATTCCCCAGAGATGGCCTGTGGCTATTACAAGGGAGGTCGAGGGTTGGATTGGGGGTGGGACGAAAAAACTGCCATCATCGTGTGGCCGGTGCAAATGTGGGGGGTGTAGTCAGGGGGAATTTTCCAGGAATAATGGTGAGAAAGCACAGACACCTCTATGTAATTTGGCCCCTAGCTTGTTAAGATCAGGCAGAGCACTAGGCTGCGAAGAGAACATTTGGGACATGTGTAGAAGAGTGTTGAAACACACAAGTTGTTTCACAAGTTGTGTTATGCGTTATGTTGGGGTGAATATATTACTCATTCTTTTATATTACATACAATACCTGCTGCAAACGAAATAATGCAGTTGCATCAGTAGATGGAGCACACAAGCACAAAAGATGATGAGCAGTACCATAAATAAGTCACAAACATTTAGACTGTCGTTAATGGTTCTGTCTGTTTAATAGTGTTTTTTTGGTTATGCAATGTATATTCTACTGAAGTTGGAATGATGCTGGTGTACTTTCTTCCTAAACCATAGCACCATTAAGATTACAACAGTCCTGAGTTGATGAATGGAAAGACTGAATACAACCAATGTGATTTAACCCCACTGTAGGTGTTTATTCTTGTGAATTACTGTGTAAATTATAATATTATTGTACATGAGGGTTTTGTACTTAATTTTATATATTTGTATTACATCTGCATTAGAAGGCTGTGTGCATCCACACTACCCCTGTTGTTGTACCTTAAGCTGCCTTTGATGATATAAACTATTATTTTATTCTTCAGAGTTTGGTATTGTCACATACAGGCATCACTTAAGGTTGTATCAAATATGGGAGATGACATTTTAGCACACAAGTGCCCCTAAGTAAATCAAGAAATTATAATCTGTCAGCTATTGGGCCTCAAAGGACAGTAGTGACTGGTAATAAGTGAATGAAAAAATCCCAGTTTCTGTGAGGTGGAAGTTGTTTTTGTACCTCATTATATTACACAGTATAAGAGGCTATGTAACTTCATGTTATGCATTCAAGGCATGTTTCATGAGCGAGAAAGAGCAATTTTAACTTGCTCTATCTTACTCAGGATACATGCCTTAAATGCATAGCCTTTTGGAGAGGGGGTTGTTAATAGAATTTAGGACGCGGCATTAAAGGAGGAGCAGAAGCTCTATAAAACACTGGCTCTCCAATAATTGAGAGTGTTGCCAGACAACACGTAGTACAGCCAGATATAGTACAGAAAGAGGTAGAGAGAGAGCCCATGGTTTATTTCAGGCCTGAGTGGTGGTGGGTTGGTTGGTGCTTTTGAACTGCAATTTTTTTTAAATAAAGCTCCATTGTGCACCTGCACTAATGTCTCGGTGAGTTCATGGAGGTGGGTTTAGGCTTCCCAACCTGTGAGCATCAAACGTTACCTGGGTTGCACTTACACATGGTTCTTGTAATGCACTTTTATTAATTAAATTTGAGTTAACTGATGAAGGTATAGACGTCACCTCGACTTGCTTTGGTGCCGACCCGTTTGGTTCAGTGAGACACTGTTCATGGATTTCCTGCAGAGTGACATTTGTTTGAGGAGTCCCTCATGTGTGTCCAACAGGACTACCTGATGACCCAAAGTTTGTTGGATGAGTTTGCTGCTGAGTCTTCTGAAGTTGAGAGTTAAATAAGACAAGCAGTATTTAAAAGATAAACACATATTGCCTGGCTTAAGCCATTAAACTTTAGGGGTTTTTTTTTATGAAAAGAAATTAAACCTTTGGTTGGTTTGATGAAAAGCTCTCATTTAAAATGCATATTTCTGATTCAGTCAAGAAACTCAAAATGAAGAATAGCTTTTCAATATTCATGATTTAACATGCTTTATGTCACATGCATATTCATACAAGTAAAACATGCAGTGAAACATATCCCCAAATGCTCCTTTTCACTGTGCAAACACCACAGATATTAAAGTTTTTTTATCTGGAATTTTCTGAAACTACAAGTATAGTAGATATAAGAATAAATGTAAGCACAATTTAACATTTTAAACACAAAACAAGTTGAAACAGTCGTTACTTGAATGAGGTGAGTCCTTTAATATCCAAACTGCTCTGGACATATTTCCTGGTGTAAATGGTCTGTAGGAAGGGGAGAACAAAGGCACTGCAGCTTCCTGCCACACAAATCACCCTATGAAGAGCTTTTCAGTCATGAACACAGCTATTCCCACACCAGGATGTGATGTTCAATGTGAATGTAACAGGGTTAAAATATTTTGTTTAGTTTAATTTATGTTTATTTACTGTCAAATTAATGTTTATGTGACAGCTATGTATGCTGTTGTGGATACAAGTGCTGTAAATAATTGTTGTTAAAAGATCTTCCATGTTTTTCAGCCACTTCAATGTAGTATGGGATGGTGAAAACCTCTGGAAGGGTGTTTTGCCCAGAGACTGCTACAAAGTGCACAATGATTAAATGGGTAAATCCTGATTTAATATGACTGAACAGTATTACTGGGGAAAGGGTTCTAGCAGGGTTCTAAAGAGGAGAGAGATGCAGAGTTTGTTTCCTGAGATGTCTGCAAGACAAGTCAGGTTTTACATTTATCCCAATCCTATGGCATTAGATTTTAGTAGTTTAATGTGTTGTGTAGACAATTAAACAAGCTAGATATTGGATTAGATACATGTGTACATAAGCTGGCAAGATTTAATAGAGAACAGGGTATCTTGCAGCTAGCTAAAAGTAGTTGGCTAAGCTGGAAGCTACCATGTTGGAGCTATCTACAGGGAAAATGTTTGGACATCGTCAATGCCAGTTTGCTCAATGACTGAGAGTCCTCATCCACCTGATGAAGTGGACTCATTAGACTTCACAGAAATTGACAGTGCCAGAGACAGTGCGAGGAGTGAGGCGGGGCAGTGCTTTGATACGGCTGGACACTGACTGCCCTCTGCATTCATTCTTCCATAACAAGGTACAGGCGTCTGTGTTCTTTTTGTTTTGCTCATTAGAGTGAGGTGCCTGTGTTCTTTTTGTTTTGCTCATTAGATTGAAGCAGTCATGTCAGTTTCAAACAAAGTGTACTGATTGCTGGCATAGGTTCAGATTTGTGCTGAACTACATGTTGCTTTGTGTTAAACTGTTGATTAATCACATGTGTGTAAAGTTTAGAAAACAAGTAAGAAAAAGTTGTGCATTTTATTTTTTTATACATTATTTTATTAACCATGGTGCTACATACATTATTAAAATAATTTATTGTGAAACTGTTGGTCATTTTTGGATCAGTTGGGTCATAGGTGAATTGGAGTGGGTCTGTGGTGCTTGAGATGGAGCCAGATATGGTGTTCTCCAGCAGCCTCTCAAACTCCTTCATTACACCCGATGTCAATGCAACCGGCTGGTGGTCACTCAGGCATGTTGTTCTTGGTCACAGGGATTATAAGAGATCTTTTGAAGCACGTAGGTACCACGGATATTGCTAGGGACTCATTGAAGTTGGAAATAAACCCAACTGCAAGCTGGTCAGCACAGCAACACAGCAGGTGGCTTGTGATGCCATTTGGACCCACTGCTTTCCTGGTGTTCAATCTCCTCAGCGATGCTTGGATGCCGTGCTCCGGGGTGCTGATCCCACGATCCTCACTAAAGATGCCACTGTCCTCCGTTGTCAGGCTGTAATTAGCACTAGCCAACTGGCGAACTTCGAAATAGGAAAAGAACTCATTCAGCTTGTTGGGGAATGCAGAGTCAGCGTTGATCATTGCAGTCCACCCCCCTCTGGTTAAGTGGCGATGATGCCCATGCGGCAGACTGAGACTCTGAGGGTAGGTAGAAGGGGCATCGTGTAAAATTTATTCCAAATGTGGCGAACACACAGGAGGGTGTAGAAATGCTCCAGGCACCACTTTCTGATGACTATAAGAAACACTCCACCACCTTTGGTTTTGTTCGACTCTGGTCTCCTGTCCGTGAGGAACACTAAGAATGAGTCTGACAGAGTTACAGCACAGTGTGGCACGGCGGGTGTCACTGTGAGCTATATCTCGTTGAAGCACTGAATGTTACAATCCCTCATGTCTAATTGGAAAGTAACTCAGTTCGTCCAGCTTGTTCTCCAGTGATTTTACATTATCAAGCAGGCTACTAGGCAGTGGTGCCCAGTGCACTTGCTGTCCACGCCATCTCTTTTAGTTTAGAAAGTAATGTTTCACCTTTTCTGCAAAGAAATAATGTTTGGAAGCTACACTTTTGTCTGTATTACGTGTGACTGCACGTTTTTTTCTTTCTCCTTCTCTGATTCTCTCTTTCTTTTGCACTGTCTATGAAGAACTTTCATGCCAAAATTTCTTAAGAAATGTAAGTACTGATTTTATGTGGCTTGAATAGGTCTCCCTTGTAAAAAGAGATTTCTCATCCCAGTGGGTCCTTAAAGTTAATAAATTAATATATTTTCATGTTTATATACATACAAATCTGTGTATAGAAATAATCTGTTCATAATGGGTCAACATGATGTCCATTCTTTTCAAAAATGACCTTGTTCACCTGTAATGGTTTAAGCAAAGTTGAAATCAAATAAAATGTAATTTAAAAACATAATTTAAATGTAATTTATTTGCTTGGCACAGACAATTAGCCTTGAAGGCCAAATGGCTTATATTCTTTCACTGATAACTTTCTTAAAATAGTCTTTGTAGATCCCAACGATAACTTGCAATATCGGAGTATCAACACACACACACACACACACACACACACACACACACACACACACACACTATACTTTTTATAAGTATTGTATAAAGATGGCAATGTCTTACATCAGCTTTCTTCATGATTCATACCAGACCTGACTTTCAGTTTGGTGTCTACGGTACATCCAAAATTGACAGAAAAATGCTGAATATTAGCCTCCTTCATTCAACTGTGAATGACTAATATTCCAGATCATAAAGCAAACCCAGTGTGCACTTCTAAGTGCAGAAGTACCTGTTTACCTTATTCTGTTTTGGCAGTGGTGGCACAAAGGGGGCGATAATTATTTTATCAAAATTGTCTTTTTATATATTTATTAGCATTGGAGATGTGCCAATACAAAACAGTTTCGATGCCTTTGTAACTGCAGCTAGATTTCGATTTCCTTACTTCGTCATGGTTCTGTTTGGAAACTGATTAATCCTTGGAGTCCAAATGTTTAATTGACAACGAAGTTGCTCAAAAGCAGACCTTTGTGTTTATAGGGGAAAGATATGAACTTCTGTTTTTTTAGGTCTGCCCCTAGACATGTTATTTTCTCATGGTGTTCAACCGTTTGCTGGACTCAGTTTAACTTAGTAGATGGTCTTTTATTGTTTTTCTTTTATAATGATGATAATGTCATCCTATAGTTGTAAATGATAATTCAGTGGGTATGTTAAACTATTTTCATACTAATAATACCACACTCCAAACAGCTGTGTTTATATGTGAAAGTGCTACCCATTTGCTTAATTTGGATATGAACCACACAACCCATGATTTATTTTAACTGCAAAATAAAAATAAAAACAATTTAAAAATTCGATAAGCCAGTTTATCAAGTGTTGACTCTGGCACATTTTGCCTGAAAACACTGTGTCATCCCAAAAGACAAAATCCTTGAAACAGTCTGCAGTTTTCATTTTTAACTGAAAATAATGTGTTGGTCTAAAGCAGTAGAATGATACAAAAATTGAGACAACTAAACACACTGAAAATTTATATCAACCAATTAATTAACCTGAACAGTATATTTCATTTAGCAAACACTCACCATTGTATATGTAAATAACAACTTCAAATTAAATCTAAAACTGTCATATGCATCACTCTAAAACTAATAATTAAAATAAATAAATAAATAATAATATTAAAACACAATATTGAATATGATATCATATCTCAAATCCCATAGGCAGGAGGCAGGGACTCATCCTGGGTGGGGCACAAGCACATCACAGGGTGCACATAAAATTCTATCATACTTACAGGTTTTTAGAAATCCCTATTCACATAAAGTGCATGTGTGACATCGAGGGCTTGCAGATTTTAAGGCTATATGGCTCTAGCTGGCCTAAAATCATTGATAATTGAGTTTAGATTGCAACTATGCCACCCAGTACTGGGAAATCCTGTTCCTATAGAATTAACCCCTAATGATACTATTTGTACAGGTTGGTTTCCTGGGTGAGCAACCAGACCAATAACTGAATTATTTGTGCAAACCTGGATTTTTTATTACAATTCATAAAAGTGACAAGACAAACAAAAAATTCCCATAGTCATGTCCCATCCCAAGTCTCAAAAAAATCATGTCATCTGTCCAAAGGATCAGCAGCACGCAAGCTTGAGTGCAAATGCCCTTCTTCCTGTCAGCTGGCAGATCAGTAGTGGGATACCCGACTTCGGCGGCATAATCCTCCCATATTGTCTAGCCTTAGATCTACTTCAGTGCGTGGCTGCCGAGTTCAGTCACATCCATGCCGACCCTTGCTCATGCTACCTCTCTGTAAGAAAATAAAACACACTCCAGGATCCCTTTTCACCCGCAATACCCCCCACGAAAGCACGAGCAATGACCAGTAAATTGCCAAGTGCTGTGGAAGATAGGTTGCGAAATCAGCAGCATTCCTGGTTTCTACCAACCATCTGCACTCCAACGTGCCCTGCATCCAGGTCACGCCACTGTGGTCCCCTCATGAGGCTCCTTTCTTGTCCCCTCGTAGTTCCTCATTCACCTCTGAGTGTGTACCGATGTGCTGAATGTTCCAGCTTGCTGTCCTCTCACTAGATAGAGTTACTCGTGGTGGCCTCAAAGGCCCCCCTGGGAGGCCAAACCCACCTTGCTACTCTCCTCTTCCCTGTCGCTCACTGTCCCTTCCAAGACATCATGTGCCACCCTCTTTCACAGACATCAGGGGTAAGTAAAAAAAAAAAGTTATTGGATGGTGGAGATGATGGAGATCATTCAAAACACCCATGAACACATACACCAACACAGTGAGCACACAAAAAAACAATCAATGAAAGAAAATCACAGTAAAATTAAAAATAAACCATACCAATAAAATCTCCCTCATCACACATGTCTTTGGACTATGGGAGAAGCCGGAAACCTTGGAGAAAACCCATGGCACCATGCAAACTCAAGGACCAAGACCTGGATTCAAACCCTCAACCTTGGGTAGTGCAGTG
>JBBMFX010428389.1:0-17568 GCA_037832545.1 Rhabdalestes septentrionalis
ACACACACACACACACACACACACACACACACACACACACACACACACACACACACACACACACACACATACACACCACACACACACACACACATAAACTCACATGCTGGTTCCAGTCCGCCGGTCCCCAGGGATAAATTCTGCACATCTCCCTGGCAACATCTAATCACTGTCATCCCAGCACATGCGTTATGTGATGGGATTAGATAAGATTATGCTAATTTGCCAGAACGCTCACACACACAGACACACATGCACAGTAGGAGGGGGTGATAAAAACTGAAATGTATGTCACAATATTCTCTGGAAAAATGTAATAAATACTATTATGTTTATAGCGTTTGTTACGCTTTTTTACAAAAGATTTGAATGACAAAAGATATTGGTTTGTCCTGCATGTGATTTATTGTGTTTGGGTTTATCACAATATCCACAAAGGTTAAAATGGAAATCGCTGCACTTGGTTGGTACCCCCACCCATAAAATGTATTTAAGGTCATTGTTAAATGGCTCTGAGTCCCAAAGTGATCGCAAAATTGCTGCTCTGCCTTTTTGGTGTGAAACACACAGGGATCTGACACCTTACGTTAATAGTGTCTGTGTTTGTGTGTGTGTGTGTGTGTGTGTGTGTGTTCTGAAGGATTTTGACCACACTGGGTTCCCAGTTTGACCTGAGGACACTACGAGCTGTACGAGTGCTGAGACCACTCAAGCTGGTATCAGGAATCCCTAGTAAGTGTGAGAAATTGATGTTACTGTAAATGATCACAAATAAAAACACGATCCTAAAATCCCAAACTATCTCAAACCCCCTCCCTTTGTCCCAGGTCTACAGGTTGTTCTGAAATCCATCATGAAGGCCATGGTTCCTCTGCTGCAGATTGGCCTGTTGCTCTTCTTTGCTATCGTCATGTTTGCCATTATTGGAGTGGAATTCTACATGGGCAAGTTCCACACCACCTGCTTCAAAGACGCAGGTCAGTCTCATCTGTTTGATGTGTTTTTTCATTATCAATTTTATTTCAGATCTGACAGCTCAACAAAGTTTGACACAGGTGTGATCATTTAGGCTTGTTTTTTACCCCAGTGTTAAACTAGATACCATAAGCTTCTGTTAACCTAAATCAATGCTGATCAATGTGTTTCCTGGTGCTGTCCACAAGCAGATGATCAAGTCTAGCATCATTTATTATGTGCTATTTCAAGAGACAGAGGCTTGCAAAAATAATAACTAACTAATTTTGCTAAGCAACATTAAGCAATCTCAAAGTGTACTAATTTACACTATAAATTGTATCTGGGGAAATAAGCAATCATCATGCATAGCCTTTAATAATTATACTTAATATTGTAATGTTTTGCTGCCATTCAAATAAAATTAATCCCACATGAGCTTTCTGTTTTTAAGAGAGGACTAGTACAGCTGCCGATAAACAGTCTGGACATGTGCTTGCCTAATAATTTGCTCAGTATTTATAATTAGGTTTAGTTTTTAATAAAAATGTCTTATGCAGGAACCTGCTTTAATATATCTTTCCAATCCAAAATTGTACTTCCATTTTCTTTGCATAATATCCTGTTGACTGTTGTCAGAACTGACCTGCTGTTTCTCTTTAAGATGAGATTCACTGTTCAGAGTGTTTGTCTAGTAGCACTAATAGCCTAGGCCTTACAATGGAAGCACTGGTTTTGTAAAAATAGCTATAATGAAACTAATGAAAGGTCATAGCTGTCAGTTTAGCATAATTCAAAATGCCTGCTTGAATCCCCACACACTTGCCTCAAACTGCATCAAGTTGTAAAAGAATCTCAGTTTCAAACTTCTTTGTATGTTTTCTTTCAAATTGACTTGCTTGTATGGCTTTTTATGTGGCCCTTTTAAAACCATAGCAAATCATTGCTTTGGAATCATGGAACAGATGAAATTCTAACAAGCTAATGCCATTTTTAGGTTTTAAACATACATTCTAGTCATTGTAAGCTGCACATTTCTGTTTTTCTCCCTCTTTAACTCTCTCTCTCTCTCGGTCTCTTTATCTATCTTTTTGCTGATATTTACTCACAGCCCTAGACAGCTTCCTAGGGGTAGCTTAGGATTTACTGAGGTTTGAGAGATGAGATGTTCTCTCACTCTCTTTCTTTGTATTCCCAGTTAAAATAATCTGTGAGATTTATTTACAAATTGATAAACATATCAGAATCTTTTTTGTTTTATTTTGTTTACCCAGAAGCCTGAAGTCTTGGAATACCATGGAAAACTGTGTGTGTATGTGTGTGTGAGAGGGGTGTTGAATGTGTGTGTAAGCTATTTTAGTGAGCTGCTGTGTGTATAATTAGTCTGAGTTATAATGATGCTCCTGGTGTTTGGAGGCTGAGCTGTTAATGTGCACCCAGATGTAGCCACGACCACCATTCAGCAATCAGCAGCATCAGCAGCTGCTGTACACTGAGTCTGTGTGTGTGTGTGTGTACGCACATCCATGTGTAAGTGTGTGTGTGGGTCTATGTTAGCGGGTAGTAGGTAGGTAGTGAGGGAGATAAATTATCCCAATAAAAAGCAGATCTTCTGGCTCTTAGTTTTGTTTCCTTTTCAGTTATTTTGTTTCTCATTTAAATTCTAATGTCAGACATACTGTCTGTTGTTTTTCCAAGAAAACTACGTCCTATTTCTAATAAATGCATTAAGACTATTACATTTTTTGGCAAGAAACAAATGAGTAAAATACAAAACACCTGCATGTAACTGAGAGTGTACTTAGCCAAGTGATATATACAGTGCAAGTGCAATAGACTTTTATTAATAGTGAGTGATATTTATTACAAGTGAACCAAAAACAAACCAAGGATTATTGTCAAATCCTAAAATGGTATAAAATGATGACTTGCAAAAATCGGAAGTATCATCAGTAAAGGTAAGATAACAAAACCAATAATAGATATGAAGATCATTTTTAGCTACAGCACAAGATCGGTAAGAGCTGTCAGATCATTAGAGTATCTGTGTGTCTGAGGAAAATGTATGAGCACACACACACTTACACACGCACACTCTCACACAAACACAATCTTGGCTTCACTGAATGCCTTTAAATGCAAATTTTATTTTTATCAGTTGCATCTTCTGTTAAAAATGCTGCAAAACATGATTATGTTGTTGTAAGATAGTAAAAACAAAGACAAACTGGAAAAAATTGACTAAAATATACCTAATCCTACTCTTTAGACATTCACACTTAAATTAAACATCAATCACTCAAAATAAAGAACGCACTAAGGCCTTGTTTAATTAAAGAACATCATGTCCGTGTCAGACAAGTGGGTATTCTCATCCATGGTTCTGTGTGGATAACAGCCAGCAGAAAAAGCTTTGAAATACAATTTTTAAAAATGTTTTAACATAAACTGTTGTGCTTTACATTTTAGTAGTGTAAGCCATACCAGCTTCAGCTTGTTAACTAGCAAGCAAGCAGAGAAAAGTAATACATACTTTGGAGCCTGAATCCCTGCAAAGTTGTATAGATTATATTTTTGGGCAAACCATCGCTCTAACATGTAAATGAAAGAACAGACAAAAATTCATATAAGCACCTTTTAATTAGCTCCTATTGTCATTTTTAACTAAAATCAAAAGCTTTTGTAATGAAATATTGCATATTTTAGAGTGATTTACTGCTATTGTCATTTTTCAGGAGAAATATTTACCAGATAATCAGATTACAATGAGTAATGGGCCAATTCTGCTGAAGTTGATGGTCATGTTCCCTCAATCACCAAGGGCTCATCTAGTTAACTTCAGTAGAACTCCTAATATGATGGAACAATCAGTAAGCGTTAGGGATTGCCCTGAGGGAAACGGCATTACCAAGTGGACACAGAAGAGGTACTATACCAAAAGGCCGTGTTGAGAGTGAGTAACTCAGATGAGATCCCAAATATTCTTAAAGTTAGGCCAGGGGTTGATAACTCCAGTCCTAATGGGCTGGACCATTGTTTGGTTTGGTGACTGTAACATTAAAACACACCTGATGAAATGTATCAGCTAATGGAGGGTTTAACTGGAATGTAGACCTCTGAAAAGTTCAAAGCGATGTAGACTTTCAGTAACCCATCCCTGATTTAGAAGGTTATTTTAACCTGATTTAGGTACCTCTCTTTGGGTTACTTGCCTATGGTCCTGGAGGAACTTTTTTTTTTTTCACTTTCTACTGTGTATACGACTGAAATTACAATGCAGCTACTTGATTTGACTTGCCAAAACTGAATGAAAAATGGTTATTGTTTTTATTTTCTACCTCTTGTTTTGCCTGTTGTGTGTATATATTTCAGAGCAAGTAGCAGATTACCCATGTGGGATGGACGCTCCATCTAGAGAGTGTCCCAATGGCACAGTATGCAGGCCATACTGGAAAGGACCAAACTTCGGCATCACCAACTTCGACAACATCCTATTCGCAGTGCTCACTGTATTCCAGTGCATCACCATGGAAGGATGGACAGACATCCTGTATAGTGTGAGTTGCTTTCTAAACTAACATATACTGAAATATCTTGTTAAAAGTGCAGAAATAGGCTCTAATGTACACCCCATCCCCCACTTCCCACCCTGGCTCACACACTAAGTCTTTGTGGAATACAGATTGTGTTTTAATCTCTAAGGCTTTAGTGTGAAGTACTACACTACAGCTCAGAACGCTTGACATATTCTTTTCTGCTTGTCTAACTCGCAGAAATCTGCAGTGCGGACAGACTGTCTCTGCTAGTAATAACATTTCTGTGTGTTCTGGTATGAATACTGAATTTGTTCCAAAATGTTGGATATCTTTCACTTTTAAGTTCGAGCTTAATCTTATTTGTAAAAAAAACCCTCTCAAAACCTCTTGTTACAGACTGAGAGAATGATCGATAATTTGTCAATAATAGGAAGGGGCTGTGAGGAAGATGCTTCTGATAAAGTGGCTGGTAACTATGAATATGAATAAGTGACTAAATGACTTTGTCAGTCTACAGATTGTTAAAGAGGAAAATAGTTAATCATTTTCAATTCTGTAAGTTGGTGGTATAAAGATCAAGCAATTACAGTACAGGGTTACATCAGCACCTTTTCTTAAATGAATCACTGTGCTGAGCTTATCGTAACATACAGAGTGCTCAAAGTGATTTTGGTTTTATAAAATCTTCCAGCCATCTTCATGCTGTGTAAGCCTTTGGGGAGCCAGATTCCTCACAGTGGGGATCCTTGGGGGCTTTTGGCTCAGAAGACTGTCCTAGCAGGCTGGCAGTGTTTCACCTGGCCTCCTCTCACTGGCTGTGAAATGCCGAAATGTATCACAGTGCCAGAGCGCGATGGGGGGGCAGCATATGCCCGTCTTGTCCTCCCTCCACTGCCAGTGTGTGGGAGAAAAGGAGCGCATTAGCAAAAGCTGCCTGCATTCCGCACACAGCTGCACTGCCACGCTGCCTCATTCATGCTCATACTTTCTCACTCAGAACTGAGTGTTCACACTACAAGGCAAGCAGTCTTAACACAGACTGATATGTTTCTTCAGAACACGAAGCACCTCTTTAGCTCCTTAAGCAATGTTCAGACAACTTTCCAAATGTGTTATTCTGTTACTGAGCAGAGACACTATGTTACAGGTGTATCCTGATCTGACTTTGGTCATGTAATTTCACAGAAAGGTTTCAGAAACAATGATTTTAACTTTTTAGGGCAGATGTACAATATTATTAATATTATAAGTTTAAGCTTCATAGTTGCCTTCTTTGAACAGCACCAGAGTGTATTTGCAGCAATGTTTCTCCACAGTAAGCTTGTTACAAAGAAACCTTTAATTGTATCCTGACTGAATATAAATTACTGAACATTATCTCAAACTTCTTTCATTTTACTTGGAGAAAGCTCTTCTGAAAAGGATTATGCACATCCATAGATTCAGTTTAATTTGCAGTGTTGAGAGTAACGCGTTACAAAAGTATCTAATTACTGCATTACTTTTTGCTGTAACGCAGCAATGTAAGGCATTACAGAACAAAAATTGGTAATATTTTACTCGTTACAAATGTCAGTAACGCATTTTAATGCAATTTTCAACCGGAAATAAGTTTTTTTTCTTCTTCATATACTATCGCCAAAATCAAGGCAGGATCAGCAGAGGAGAAACATCCTCGCAAAATGTTTCTCTTCTTGTAGTCAGACAGAGAGAAGAGTCGGGTGACTTCCTCTTTTTCCCGGACATGTCCTGTTTTTGAGACCTGTGTCCAAGCTCTGGCTAGAATTGTTTTCCTTCAGGATTTTGAGCTGCCTAAACATTCAACACATTACGGGCATCTCTCAGAACCTAAAAGTCCAGAACGGCCGTCGGCCCAAGATGCGCATTAAACATCTAACCCCCCCCGGGACCGGCCCGGCTGGTAAAGAAAGTTCCGCTAGAGAACCTGCAACTGATCTAACGGCCGATAGTACTGTCACATTCCACTGGATGTGTTATGAACTAATAGAGCATCATAAGCTATATTTACACGCCAAATTCATATTTCCAGTTATTTTGGTGAGAGAAACTTAAAAGTAATGCAAGAGTAATGTAATGCCTTACATTTTAAATACAGTAATATTGTAATGTAACGAATTACTTTGAAATGGCATTAACAAGTAATAAATAATACATTACAATTTTGAAGTAACTTGCCCAACACTGCTCATTTTTATATATGGTGCTGTTTCTTTTAAAACGAATATTTTAATATTGTTTAGTATTAAAATAAGCCTTGCTATTTTTTTGTCTCTCACATATCAAGCACTGCACTTCCTGCAAAAAATTTGCAGTCTAGGCATGGGCCAGTGATTTTACCATGACCTAAAGTCAAAAACATTATTAACTGTGGTGAAATAACGAACACATAAAAGCTAGCTCATTACACAAATCCGCAGGATTATCCATAAACTTTTTTTCATAAAATGGCAATAAAATTAAATAATACACTAGTGTTTCCTGGTGGTTGGGTAGTTACCCCTGTGATCAGAGAGTGGTGGGCTTGACTCCCAGAAATGCTAGTCGCACCAGTGATGGTCCCTTGACCAAAGTACCATCCCCACACACTGCTCCCAGAGGGCTGCATTGTCAGCTGCTCGTTGCTTCACTCCAAGGAAAATATTAAGTGCTGAGAACAATTACACTGTGTGCTGTGGTGTGTTCACCTGTAACAAATATGGCCTCTTTACTCTTTTTATTACACTTCACAAGTTGGCTAATTGAATCATCTTTTGCATTTAACTTGCATTGCACTACGTGAAGAGCGAGGCCAGCTGTAGTTGTTCTGGGCAGCTTGTGACTGTCACAACACACACATTGAGGTTAACGCAATACTGAGCCAGAGTTTTCTCTTCTTCTAGTCTTGTGCTGTTGGATTCTCAGGACTTGTGATTATACTTATCTTTTTCTCGATTACGGATTCAAGCCAAGGCCAACCCAGAAAATGTTTTCCAACTGCCCTATCCGGCTTGCTATCCGGCTTATTGTCTGCCAGTGCTTCTCTACCATTGTATGAATTACAGCCCTAGTTGGCTCCTGTAGTTAAGTATTATGCTCATGCTCTGGACTCGTGAAAAACTAAGTCCACATAAAGAGCATCGCAGCATGTGGACTCCTGTCAGTTGTAGAAAGTAATAGTTTGTCTTAAAGTGAACTTTGTGACTTCTATTTAACAAATAGAAAAGTATTAAAGTATCTCTGCTCATCTGTCCTCATCCCAGTGAAGCTGGAATAATGACAGTTGATGTAGTTATCCTTAGACACTTGGTTGCATAGCTCCTGTGCCCAATGGCCAAATATTGGTTTTTGTTAAAGATGTTCATGTCTTTAAAAGATAAATTGATCTACTATTTTATGAAGAGTGATACAAACCATGTTTTGCACATATTGAAATCTGTACATGTTCACTGGAATGTGAAGAAAAGTGAGGAATAGATGTTATATTACTCATTAAGCACAAGCCCTTAAATGTAAGGTGGCCAGCCATTTTTCTTTTCTTTGTAAGATGTTATTAACTTTCTTACAGGAAAGTTTTCTGTGATTGTATACACTTAAAAAAACTCCATGCCTGGACTCCATTTTCTAGATAACATCTACATGTTAAAGAGGATACATCTTTTCCAAAATATTTTTCCTTTGTGTCTGTGATATTCATATTCTAATTAAGACACTGCATGCCCAGGCACCTGTAATTCACTTACACTTAAGTTTAAGCAGTCCAGAATCCCTAAACAAGCACCTGTTATTTCCAGATCATGATTTGCAGTAACTGCACATCCGTGGGAATAAGGAGCTCATATAATGAAAAGATAAGCCACATTTTGAGATGTATTGTATTGTATTTGTATACACCTACCTATTCATATTTATGTTATAATATATTTTCAGCATACTTGTGTTTTGAATGAGGGGCTATTGCAAGACAACCAATCAGAACGGAGGGCATTGGTGTGTGTGCCTTTAAGACCACTAAAATATTATTTGTATAGAGGGATTAATATAGCCCAAAAATGTTTGTATGTGTGTCCTTTCATACTGTTATCTGAGGAATATATCTGTCTCACACAGATGAGTGTTTGGTAAAGTCGGGGGGGCGAGGGTCCTTTGCTAATCACAGGGCAATTGTTACATGCTCATTAATTTTAGTATGCTATTCACATTAACAAATGACTGCTTTATTACCACTGCTGTGATATGCACTGTTCCATAGGCTGGGTAAAATGTAATGAAGTGGCAGGGGCTGCTAAGTATTAAATAGAAAACAAAACATACCTCCCTGTTGCACTGAACAACATTTAAAGTGCTCAATAAATGGAAAACATCATAGAATTTGGAATATTATTATTCCTGAAGTACTTAACTTCGTAGTAATAAAAGTCCATTTCACTCCACTGTCTGCTGTAAAAACAGCTTGCTTTGAATTTATCATGATTTGTTTTTATCACAATCATGAATTGGTCCTATGTAAGACAGCCAGTTCAGTCTATGACTTTTTACTCACCCTATACATGTTGAATGATAAGCAGTGAGTTACTAAGAGGATGATATGAAATAAAATGAAATGATTCAATGACACACATATCATTAATGTGGGAACACAACTTCATTATTGCATACTTCTAAAGAAACAATTTCTTCTGTTAACTTCAAACCAGGCTGCTTTTTGAATAAGGAGAGATATAGGGCACCGAATCAGACTGGAGGAAATTTGTTATTTGTACAGTAATAAAAACAACTTTTCAATATAAAGAAATAGGACCTTATATGTTTAAAGGTCTTTTATTTTACGTGGATGTAACATGCATTAAATCTAATATTCTGTTGTGGCTAGTTAGGAGTGCATGTGCATGTAAAAGCACTGCAATTTTAGAGAGCTTAGGCCCCTGTTAGTTTGTGTGTAGCCACAACTGAGATCTTACCTAAGCCCAAGTTGCAGTGCGTGTCCATGTGGGGCTTGTAAACAGCGTGCAATGAGCCAGTGTGGGTCAGCACAGCGGTCTTGTTACCGCGGGCTGAGTCACCAGGCCTCCGTGCACCTTGACCCTGTCACTTTGCCATCCTGAGCTGTCAGACCCATTGGCAAGCTCATTAAACATAGTTAAAAATAGCACATTGGGACTCGACCGAGAGGAATTATATTTGGACTCATGCAGCAGTGAATCATCGCTTCATGTTTAATGTCTTTTTAGTGTATTTATGTTCTCTCTCTCTCTCTCTTTCTCTCTCTCTCTCTCTCTCTCTTTCCCTCTCTCTCCTTCTCTCTCTCTCTCTCTCTCTCTCTCTCTCTCTCACTCACTCTCTCTCTCCTTCTTTAAGGGTGTAGCTAATTAGAGTGGCAGTAAAAAGGAAGTGTGAGGGCCTCTGGCTTGCGGTGCTGGATTCAGAAACAATAGCACTTGTCTTTATTATTGCATTCTGGCAGGGGGAACATAGACAGCAGGATGCTCTTTGCAGTGTAAAAATGTCTTAAGCCATAGTTTGTCCACTGCTTTCTATGAATTCACAAATGGTATGATGTTTTTAGCAAAAAGGCAGGGGCACACATGAATAATTGCTGAAGACTTAGACTAACGGATTAAATAAGTAGAATCTGTTTGCTCTTGCTTGTTTAGAGCGAAATTGTGCTACCATACTGATCCCTTGCTGGTAGGATTGGAGAGCCCTACTGTATTAGCTTCTCATATCACAAGTATGTTTTTTTAATTTGATAAAAACTAATCTGCCAAAAAGTGAAGATTCTGGTCTTTTGATTTTCCCTTGAATAACAGCACAAAAACTATGTGAAAGCTAAGTTGTATATGGGTACTTTTATGTAATGTTTGAATTGGTTATATCTAATCATATTTCCATTCATTTTTGGACAAAATAATACTCTCAGGATTCCAGGTTTTAAAACATAAATGTTCAGTAATGATGAATAACGTTTTTAAATTATAAATTTTAATGTAGTTATATTTAAACCTGAATATTTGCTGAAGTCACATTCACACAGTGTATTTATTAAATACAATTATGTGGTGATATTTAAGATTTCATGGTTATATAATGTTGTTATATATATATATATATACATTTTCTCTTGTCTTAAATGCAGAGGGCTGGTGAGGCTGCAGATTTTCATTCCTAGCAAGCAGCAGAATATGTTGAAGACTGAGACCAGCTGATTAAACAAATGTAATTAGCTTGTCTCAGTCTTCAACAGGTTCTCCTGCTTGGTTGGAATGAGACCAGCTGATCAAACAAGTGCAATCAGGTCATCTACTCCTTATTCAGAAATAAAAATGGTCTGCTAAACTGGCCCTTGGCACAAATGATTGGACACCCCAGACTTAACTGTGCAGTCTTACTGTGTAGTTTGGTGTGTTACCATACCCTATTTTCGTAAAGTGCATTGCAGTGCAATGGGCACATAGGGAGATGTATGAGATCAAAGGAGGTTGGACAAAAAAGCTAAGTGACAGAAAGCATATTTGAATGGGGAAATACGCTTCTTTCATCTTTGGCATTTGAAAGTATGTTTACTTCAATAATACTGCATACACAGTAGATCATGCCCCTTTGTTGTGGAAAAGTTCTCTTTTTCTGCTTTTATATTGAGGCTGTGTACCCTATGGACTGAGGTGTATCTGTCTGGTACTGTCTACTTTCATTCAAATGATGAAATGTAATGATAAATGCATTAACCAAACTTTTTAAACACAATCTGCTTGGCTTTTTACAGTCCCTTTAAATTATTCTTCATATGTTTGATTTATTTGTTTCTCCCTCGGGATTAATTTAAGCATCCACAGAAATTCTGTAGAAATCTGGGATTCGAAATGTTCGAGTTTAGACTGTGGCCATTAGGTTTTGGTTACATCCTGACCACTAGCAGTAGCAGTGAAAAGGTGTTCAGTGAGCGCAGGATAGCACTAAACACATCTACAGTGGATTCAAAAATTTTCCTTCACAAAGAAATGTAGCCTTGACAGAGACATCTTAATTTCAAATTAATCTTATTTTTTATTTGGCTAAATGTAGGCCTAGGCCTATTTTGAGTGCTGAGATGTTTCATTGTTAATAGTGGACTTATTTTATTTCTTTGTTCCAACATCCAAGTGGCCTATAGCCTATGTTAGCCATGAATAAATGATGCTAAAATGTATCAATGACTCATGATTGACAAAAGGCAAAAGTGCTGTGTGCTCTTTCAGATAATGTCGGGCTGTAAACGGGTTTGGGCTTTAAAAAAGCTGTCAATGAAAAATAGACTTTTCGGGCCGAATTCTGTCAGTTTTGGGCCTTGTCAGGCCTAACTTTTAGGGACCAATTACAGCTCTAGTCACATTTTAATGTTTGCCACGGCACTTACCCATTGTTTGAGATAATTTTGTGCAGACTTCGTTGAAAAGACTTTTTGTGCAGACTTAGTTGATTGCACAAGTAAACTCTATAAGAGATACAAAGAAATAGAATGTTGTTTTTTTTCGCTCATTGTATGCCACCTCTCACTTACAATTTCATCAGCACTGTGAGAGGTATGATCATGCAGCTGTAAAGCACAGCATGCTTTGAATTTATTTTCCCTGGTGACAGCGCTAACTAACTGTGCTCATGGTTCTGCTACCACAACCATGGATGATTGATAGCTGTTTATGATGTACCCCTACCAATGTTAACATGATTTAATCAAGTCAGCCATGCATGTGATGACTCGGCAGAGCCGGAGCTCCTGTCACAGCAGAGCAGTACCTTTGTCTTGTGACAGAGATTGTTAGGTATGAGCTGTTTCTGCCCTTCTGCAATGCAGCTAATACACCTGCCAGTCAGAACACAATGAATGACTTCATTTAGCCTTCATACTGAAGCTAAGGGCCAGACTTCCTCTGGGGTCGGGCGGGGCCAGTATCTACCCTCCGCATAGCATAATTCTCCTGCCATTTGTGTTGGGTATTGCAGAAGACAGAATCCTGCTGTTGTGTACTAACACACAGGCCTGTCAGAAAGATATTTCATTTGCATACAATCTCGACCCAGTGGGGCTGGAAGATGATTGGCATGCATATGGATGGTAGATATCTCCCTGTGGGCTCCTTCAAGAGCAATTGCTCAACCTTGAATTGAGGATTTAGTGGTGTAGTGAGTCACAGTGCCTGTCTAGACAAAGCAGAGACTGTAATTTCAGCTATCAGAAATAACATCAAAAGATGATGTACATTGTTAAAGCTAGGAGCATTATGAAGGAGCCTATGTCAACAAAAAAAATATAGTTGCCACGTTTTTAACAGGTCAAAACATACCATTCACTCACAATCCATACAGTCCCTACACCAAAACTTTAACCCACCTATTATTTTCATTTTGGCTCATTTAGGACGTGGTTGCTTGGGAGTTTCCAGATAGTTGCTATTGCATGAAAGTGGATTGCTATTGTGTAGGAGGTTGTTGCTTTGTAGTTTCCAGTGGTTGCTAGGGTGTTGGACCGACTGGGGAGTTTTTATGTGGTTGCAAAGGTAAACTAGCTGGGCAGCAAGCCAATCTCAACATTTCTTCAGGAATTTGTTTTGAATTAACTGTCAACAAGTGTTGTCTGTGTGTCAGTGTGTGGGTATTTGTGCGTGTGTGTGTGTGTGTTTGTGTGAGTGAGTGGGTGTATGTGTGTATTTATATGTGTGTGTGTGTGTGTGTGTAGTAGCAGCATGGTGGGGTGTGGGAATGTTCTACACTAGATTTTATACACTATCTTACTAATGAATTTCTAGTGACATTTTTTTCTAGTTTTCATTTTTGTCTGAGAACATTTATTCAGAAGTTCAATAAAAATTCTCAAATTTTTTCTATGCTTTTTGTAAACAAAGTCATGGAAATTAACCAATTTCTAGACAGATCATTTTAAAATCCTTCAAATTTGACAGGAACACAATAGGAGGGTTAAAAACACATGATTTCGAGTTCATTGTTTTTGCGATAACATGGATAGCCACCTATCTGTTTAGTTCATTTACAATTTAATTATGAGTAGTTTAAGATGGCACTGCATTTTGGATCATTTTTAAGGTACTAGCAACAACCTTTATAATTCTAATGTGTGTCTGGCTGATGGAACAGGCTTTTAGAGAATAATGGAGTTCGCAGATCTTAAAAAAAAACAACACCACACAAAACACAGTGAAGTTTCTGGAGGACCTTCACTCCAAACGGAACCCAAGGACTGGACGAAAGGGTAACTTGGCTGCCTCATCGACTCACACGCAGCTTAGCTGATCCACTCGTATCAGGGGCCAGAACCAATACTCCATAGGCTAGGAGTGGAAAATAACATTGGATCAACCACTGCTTAAGCTTGTAGGGACAAAGGAGCAGAGACATGGAGAAGGTTCACAGTCACAATCCAAGTCACTAGCGAAATGATGCGTCTAGCCGTGCGCTGCTTGGCTTGTTAGACGAGGTTCTCCAGCAGCTACAGGGTCCGATGGAGCTTGACTGGAAGTTCTGCACACACAGTAGTTCCAGCCTTCATAACACACAGACCTTTCAGTTAGACCTTTTGCACAAATCACAACAAAAAGGCTGAATAGACCTCCTCGGTGACAACACACCAATTCTCCAGATCGGGTGAGCCTCTGACACAAATACCCAGACAACCAATCACATGATGCAGACAATATCCTCCATCAACACAATACACTTAAACTAAACTCAGTACAAATGGACATGATGTCAGATGCTTAGCAACGCTCACCTGGGTGGACTAGGCTCCTGATGGACTAGGCTCCTCCTCCATTAGAGGCTAAGTTTTTTAAGCAAATATTTGAATCATTCAGCAGAAATTTAAGCATTGCTCCTGTATATTTGTGTCTGATCAGACACTTTGTCTTCTGTGTATGATTATTTATGGTGTAGTGCTTTCAGTTTAGCCTGTCCATTGTGGCTGTGATGGCTCTGAAGAATGCTTTTCTGGCTTAAAAATCTCAGTGCATAACAGCTGCTCCACCTAATGCAGTAGTGTATGCTATATCTGGACTTAAAAAACAACAACAACCAAATTCAGAAATGGTGAATTTGATTCAATTTCATGCTAACACATAAATTAAATCCTTATTGCTGGGATCCACATTCCACATGCACACGCACTGAGCCTGAAAGGTGCTGTATTCTTCTCTGACGTATTGCCACGGCATTCAAAGGGAAGGAAAAATAATTCCCTTCTCAGCACTAGCACATACTGAAGGCCCCTCGGTGTGTTTGGTAATAATAAGGGCATTATAGAGGGACTTTTCATAGGGTTCCTTTTCCTGTCTTGCCCCTACTGCAGCTTATTTCTATTTTTACACTGCAGTTTTGTAAGAGATGTTATAGTCAATGCAGGCAATTGAGGGGAAGAAATCTAAAAGTTCCATCATGTGTATATGGATAAAAGAAAAATAGTGAAATCCTCTGGCAATAAAAAAGATGTATTTTCACCATTTTCCCGTCTGTTTTATAATAGTAACGAGACTTAGTGATTCAAATATGAACAATTTACATGATGCAGGTTTTAACAATTTCCATCCGCTTTCCTCTTACTCCTCCACAACCTCTTGCAAATACTATTTTAGCTGAGAATCCTGAATTAGGTGGACAGATAGTGGGTGAGATGATGAATTTCACCCACTATCAGTCTATATTCACCCCCCATTGGGAGAAAGGTACAAGCTACAAACATTTAGAAAAAGTATGCAAGTGTGATTAAGTAAAAAATGTTTCCTGTAAAATGCCAAGAGCTAATTTAATGACTCTGCATTTGTGTGTGGACAGCATTTCTTTTGCACACATGACAATAAACTCTTTGAATCTTGAAGCTTGAATGTATTGTTTTTATTAGAATTTGAAAATATATGGAAACATATGGATTTGTTTTTTAAAATTTCCATATATGGATCATTCCCAGTACACACCAGTGGCTTGGTGTCCAAGTGACAATCACATGATGCTTCCTTTGCTGCGAAGATGAAGCATATGTCCACCAAGACACATACACTACCACAGAATCTTTCCACTTTAAAGTATAAGGTGGGCAAAGAAGGGCAGTATGGTTCCTGGTCAACACCGTGAATGCCCTGCATGCACTGTTGATCATTTCATCACTGCCAAAAACTGTATTTTACTGTAATGTGTTTTACAACATGTTACCGTTAGCTTAAGAAACCTTAAGGATGCACTTTTTTTAAGAGTACAGTGGGCCCTGCTGAGTGTGTAAGTAATTTATTGCCAATTCCATTGTTCAGCTCTTCAGCTGTCTTAAATAGCACAACTATTAGACTTTTTATGTGATATACAGATAATGGCATTGGACCCGCTGAGACAATTATGGTGAACCATTAGGACTCACATAGTAAGGAAACTTATGAGGACTCAGGAAGGAATTAAAATGATTCACACAAAATAATGCTGCTATATTTGTTTTTTTCTGTTGTGTTTTAGCCTTCTGATATGGAAAGAAGAGGTACTGGGAGGTGAAGCTCACTACTTGGTTATGAAAATTGACTAATATTGTAAAATCTTAAAGCAACTAACACTGTTACTGTGCACCAATCAGTACAACTTGATGAGCACTGGAAAAGTAATCTTACTGCTAATACACACGTTTTGCAAACTGCAATGTATCTTTGATATGCAGATTTCCTTAGGTTTGCTTTGGAATTTCAATTAGTAAACCCAGATACATAGTTTTTACTCTACCATGAACCCTTATTCATTCCTTTGGTACTGTAAAATGTATGAACCCAGTTTGTATTGCTAAAGAAATGTATTACTAAAATGTGCTGAATGTCATAAGCAGAGAAGAATTGTCTGTTGGACTGAGTAAGGGACTTGTTAAATAATTATAACAGAAGATTTTTCATGTATTTCCTGTAGATGCTGAGGTGTTATTAAAGAGCAATGGAAGCAAGAAGCCACAGCAAACATGGCGCCATATTTTAAACTTATAAGATAAGAAGTGCTCTTCTGCAGTTGTTTAGACATTTTTCTCAGCGCTGTTGGGATAATATCTGCCTTGGGCTCCTCTAGAGGAACAAGGGAAATGGAGGGTGTAACAGTTCTCTGTAAAATCAACCTAAATTCTTTAATTTCTCAAATTTCTCATTACATTTCACAGTAGTTTTAGTGGCAGCCCGAGGCTTTGCTAGTATTTAAAATGCTCCATCAACATTTTTATGGCAGCTGCATGTGGGAGAGGATTTGTAATGACTTAATTTATTTTGCATTACACTCTCACTCCATGAGTGAATTATATAATTAGTCTTAACTGCTTTACATGCGTGTCAATATTTTTATAAATGAGATTTCCCTTTTGAAGATTGACACAAGGACCTCTGTGCTTTGGAGCAACGTTGCTTATGCTGAAGTTAATGAGCTGCAAAGACTGTACGAATGGGTAGTGTTCTTACTTGAGAGATGGGGATGGCTCTTGAATCTTGGACTTTTAAAACCTTAAATTCTAAATTGATACAAAATCTAAATTGCACAGAAATATAATCCTGGTTGTTTTTCAATTGAATTTCTCTGGGGAACATTTTGGGCACCTTTTCTGAGAGTGAAGCAAACTTAATGAACTTAATGAACAGTCTTTTTTCCATCCCTACTCTAAATTGTATTATAGTGTAGGGATTTTATTATGGGGCAAGGCTACATGACACCTTTAGTAGGTTTATTTCAGCTGTTATGAAATATTATTGCCTTACAATGCTGCCCTATGGTAAAATGTTTCAAATTTTACATAGATAACAAATATAATTTGTGATATGTGTATTTGTTTTCTGTATTTGCAGACTAATGATTCTTCGGGCAATGCCTGGAACTGGCTGTACTTCATTCCCCTCATCATCATCGGTTCGTTCTTCATGCTCAACCTGGTCCTGGGTGTCTTATCAGGGTGAGTCAGGCATCAAAACACACTTTTCAATACTTGCTTTCTCTCTCTCTCTCTCTCTCTCTCTCTCTCTCTCTCTCTCTCTCTCTCTCTCTCTCTCTCTTGCACTCTCTCTTTCACTCTCTCTCTTTCTCTCTTTCATGTATT